>OVBE01016166.1:0-11071 GCA_900406425.1 Iberis pinnata | reverse complement strand
TAGTCTTCTCTTTATAGATTCTTGCATTCTCATAGGCTTCAAGCCTAATCTCGTCTAATTCCTCAAGTTGAATTTCCCTTTTTTCCTTGGCACTCTTGATAACGAGGTTCAGCAACTTCACTGCCCACATGGATTTGTACTCCAACTCCACAGGGAGATGGCAAGATTTACCAGAGAGGAGATTGAATGGAGTGGTCCCCAACAGAGTTTTGNGGAGTGGTCCCCAACGGAGTTTTGAAAGCAGTTCTATATGCCCATAAGGCATCATCAAGCTTGATGGACCAGTCTTTCCTTGTCGTCCAAACCGTTTTCTCCAAGATAGCCTTGATTTATCTATTAGAAACCTCCACTTGGCCACTTGTTTGAGGATGGTACGATGTAGCTACCTTATTCTTAACCCCATGTTTCTTCAACAAGCTTTCAAAGACCTTGTTGATGAAATGCGATCCACCATCGCTAATGACTACTGTCGGTATACCGAACCTTGGAAATATGATGCTTTTAAACATCTTCAAAATCACTTTAACATCATTGGTGGGACTACAATGGCTTCCACCCACTTAGAGACGTAGTCTACTGAAACTAAGATATAGTTGTTTCCATGAGAATTTGGGAATGGTCCCATGAAATCTATTCACCACACGTCAAAGATCTCTACCACCATGATTGGGTTTTGTGGCATTTCATTCCTTTTTCCAACGTTCCCTGTTCTTTGACAAGAATCACACCTCGAGATGAAAGTGTGAGCGTCTTTGAACATTGTCGGCCACCAAAACCCGGATTGTAGTAACTTCGATACCGTCTTGAAGGTGGCAAATTGCCCACCATAAGAAGATCCATGACAGTGTAGAAGGATTCCATCAACTTCTTCCTCAGCTACACATCTTCTGTAGAGCCCATCCTTATTCAAGGTGTAAAGGTAGGGGTCGTCCCAATACTATCTTGTAACATCCTTCAGGAATTTCTTTTTCTGGTATCCTTCCACACCTTGCGGTTCCTTTTCACAAACCAAATAGGTAACTATATCAGCATACCAAGGTTCGTTCTATCCAGCAACGAAAACTTCACCTAAGGTGTACCCCGGATCTTCAGCACTGTTGAACTTGTTAATCACTAGAGATATTGACATCAATTGCTCCTCAGGTAAGGAATCATCTATTGGCATCTCATCTTTAATTCTCAACCTCAATAAATGGTCTGCTACTCCATTTTCGATACCTTTCTTGTCCTTAATCTCGAGATCAAACTCTTGAAGGAGTAAGATCCATCGCAAGAGTCTTGGTTTGGCATTCTTCTTTGCCAACAAGTACCTCAAAGCTGCATGGTCTGTATAGACAATGATCTTAGATCCAACCAAATAGGACCTAAACTTCTCGAATGATAAAACAATTGCAAGAAGTTCTTTCTCGGTTGTTGCATACTTCACTTGAGTTTCATCCAATGTCTTACTAGCGTAGTAAATGACATGGAGTCTCTTGTCTTTCTTTTGACCAAGAATCGCTCCAACGGCTTAGTCACTTACGTCACACATAATCTCGAACGGTAAACTTCAATCTGGTGGTTGCACTATTGGAGCACTTATAAGCTCTTGCTTGATCTTCTTCAATGCTTGATGACATTCTTCATCAAAATAAAAATATACATCCTTGCACAAGAGTCTCGTCAGTAGCCTGGCAACCTTAGAGAAATCCTTGATGAATCTTCTATAGAACCCAGCATGTCGTAAGAATCTTCTAATTCCATTAACCGAATTCGGTGCAGCAAGACTAGTCATCACATCTATCTTAGCCCTATCAACTTCGATACCATCCTCTGAAATCCGATGACACAGAACAATACCATCTTGAACCATGAAGTGACACTTCTCCTAGTTAAGAACCAAATGAGTCTCTTCACACCTTTTTAGTACCTTGCACAAATTAGCCAAACACATACCNNATGCTCAATCAAATCCGAAAATATAGACATCATGCAACGTTGAAATGTGGCTGGGGCATTACATAATCCAAACGACATTCTTCTGTAAGGGAATGTGCCGTAAGGACAAGTGAATGTGGTCTTTTCTTGGTCTTGGGGATGGATGGGTATTTGGAAAAATCCAGAATATCCATCCAAAAAGCAGTAATATGGGTTGTTAGCTAATCGTTCCAACATTTGGTCAATAAAGGGTAGGGGGAAATGGTCTTTCCTAGTTGCAGTGTTGAGTTTTCGGTAGTCAATACACATTATGTGCCCGGTAATAGTTCTGGTTGTATTAGTTCATCTTTTTCTTTTTTAACAACTTCTTTTAAATTCGGGTTTAGCCTCCGTTGGTGCTCTATGGATGACATGGATTCGTTCTCTAAATGAATTTTATGCATGCACAAGTTTGGGGAAATCCCTTTAATATCATCTAGAGAATATCCTATTTCCTTTCTAAACTTCCTTAATTCACAAACCAATGCATTAACCTCATCAACACTCAACACATCATTGACTATAACCGGATAGGTGGATTTTGAGCCAAGAAATACATACCAAAGACCTTTGGGTAAAGGTTTTAGTTCTACCTTAGGTGCTTTGATCTCACTCCAATCCTCATCAAGGCTAGACTTACCATTGCTAGCTTCTTCTTCGGAATTTAGAGAATCAACGCCAAAATGTGTCCCTTGAGATAGATCTTCGAATAAAACTCCACCTTCAATGGATTCATGGGAATCGAGCCTCTCTCTGATTTCTTCCACCTCAGCTCTCATCGCCCTTAGTTCATCAAGTTGAACTGTGAGAGCTAGTTGTAAAGAGTCTTCTTCAGCTAACTCTTCCAGGTATTCATCAACGAGTTCATCCATAGTCTCCACGTAAAAGACTCGACCATCGATCGTTGGTTTCTTCATAATCTCCTTGATGTCATATTGTTGAATGTGATCTTTTCCTAAGTGTAGGTCAATATTTCCCTTCTTCACGTCGATAATGGCTCCTATAGTGGCTAGGAATGGTCTCCCAAATATGAGCGGGTCCTTATGCTCTTCTTCCATCTCTAGAACAAAAAAATCTGTGGGAAGCTCAGTATTCCCTAATCTCACTGGTAGATCCTCTAGCATTCCTAATGGCACTCTTACAGATCGATCGGCCAGCACCAGAGAGATCCTGCAAGGTTTAAAAGAGAAGAAACCAAGATTTATAGCAATGGAATATGGCATCAGGCTTACACTAGCACCTAGATCACACAAGCATCTATCAAAAGTAAATGGTCATAAAGCACAAGGGATAGTAAAACTCCCTGGATCTTCAAGTTTCTTTGGAGAATTGTTCTTTTGGATGATGGCACTGTATTTTTGTGAGAGTATAACCATTCCTTCTAAAATCTTCAACCTTTTCTTAATTGCATCCTTTAAGAACTTGTTGTAGTGAGGAACTAGCATGAAGGCGTCTATAAGAGGCATAGCAATTTGCACCTCCTTCATATGTTCCTCAAAATGAGCTCTATACTTCTCCATCATCTGCTTCTTAAACCGGCCCGGGAAAGGGAGCTTCGGTTCGTAAGGTGGTGGTTCAAAAACCGGCGCTTTTGGCGGAGAATCTTCACTAGTTTCCTTCCCTTTTGGATCAACCACCTTATCATGAGTCGGTTTTTCAACCAGAATTTCCTCAACCATCACTTCATCATCATCCATGGAAATGATTCTCCCCCCACCTTACTTCTTATTGTACTCAATGAGAACTATTGGAGGTAACTCCTTACCCCTCCTTAGTGTCATAGCATTGATGTACTCTTTGGGGTTTGTGTCAGTTTTACCCGGTAGTTGACCCATTGGTCGCTTTGATGTAGAGGTGATTTGTGCTACTTAGTTCTCCAAATCTTTTAAGTGTGAGGCCATACTTTCGATCTTAGCATGTAGATCATCGGTCTTGGCATTAATGTCCTTCTTGAATACCCCAAACTCTATTGCATTCTTCATTTGACCCTCTAGAAGCTGTCTCAACAACTGGTTCGTTTGATCTTGAGCATCAGAAAAAGAAGAGCTTCCTTGAGGTTGTTGTTGAGGAACTTGTGGGTTAAAGAAACCTGGTGGGTTACTCACAAAAAATGTAATTCATGATTACTCACAAAAAACCCTAAGAAAACAACCCGATCACAAAAGGTGCACTTCTGGGGGTTAGCATAGAGGCCTTCTTTTCGAAGTAATTGCAAAAGAAATTCTGAATGCTTAATATGATCAGATAAGCATTTGCTGTAAATGAAGATATCATCAAAGTACACAAAAATTTTAATAATGAAAGCCCTTAAAACTTGATTCATGAAGCTTATGAAGGTGCTTGGTGCATTTGTCAAACCAAAAGACATGACCAGCCACCCACACAACCTTGGTTTTTGTCTTGAATGAGGTTTTCCATTCATCTCCTTCACGCATCCTCACTTGATGATAACCACTTTTCAGATCTACCTTTGAAAATATCGTTGCTTCACTCAGCCCATCTAGCATATCATTTGGCCATGGAATTGGATCTATATATTTAATGGTGATGTTATTTATTTCTTGGGTACTAAAAGTACAAGTATAACACAAGGACTAAAGCTTTCCCAGATGTATTCCTTGTCCATCAAGTCACGTACTTGTTTCTCAAATTTTTTAGTCTCTTTCGGATTCATTCGTTATGCTGGTTTTGTTGGGCAAGGCTAAAGTTGGAACAAGATCAGTCTGATGTTCTATACCTCGAAATGGAGGTAAACCAGGTTGTATCTCTTCTAGGAAAATGTCCTTGAATTTATCTAAGAGTTCCTTAATTTCTAGTGGAAGTTCTAAATCACTTAGGTCTGAACTTATATACTCTTTGAACAACATTAGCAGCACGGTGCCCTTGGCACTCATGGATTTAGAAACAACACCATGAGATAAATAAAGACTAGATTTACTTACCTCACTTTCTTAGCTCATATGCACTTTTAAATCATATACTTCAGATGGTGAAAGAGGTGCAAGAATGAACTTACGGTCTTTGTGCATAAACGTGTATTGGTTAGTGTGCCCATCATGATTAGTAGCTCGATCAAATTTTCATTGTCTACCAAGTAAAAGATGCTCAACTTTAATTGGAACCACGTCACAAAAAACTTGATCTTGATATGTTTCTACACTAAATGGAACAACCACTTGTTCGGTAATTTTTAGCTCGGTTTTATCCTTGAACCATCTCAACTTATATGGCTTAGGATGCTTAGTCTTCTCAAATTTTAATTTGTCCACCATATACTTGTTAGCCACATTAGTATAAGAAACACCATTTGTGATCAAATTACATACCTTGCTCTTAATGGTGCATCAAGTTGGAAGATGTTCTCTCTTTGCATTTTTTCCTCAGGATGGACAAGAACACTTAGCATTCTTCTAGTCACAAGTAATTCTGCAACATCAGGATACTCAACTTCATTCTCTTGATCATCAGGATCATCATGTTGCTCATCTTCATACTCATAATCTCCATTGTTGGTAAGAATCATTATCCTTTGGTTTGGGCACTCCCTATAGATGTGTCCTCTACCATGACACTTAAAACATGTCATATCACGAGTTTTTTAGTATCATTAGATCTTTTACCTTGTTCTCGTCGGTTGAACTTAGAAGCCTCTGTATTTTTTCCTTTGAAATGAGAATTTATCTCAATGGCTTTCCCTTTTTCTAGATGTTTTGGATTATTTGATGCCCACATTAGAGATGTTCTGCTACGGTTTGTTAAGGTAGATTTTCGCTTGATTTGTTGCTCAACTTAGACAGCAAGGTGCAACAACTCATGTAGGCTAATGTATTGAGCTCTTTCCACTTTTCTAGCAATGCGCTCTTGTAATCCATCAATGAATTGAGCCATCAAAACTTCTTCTGGTTCTTCTAACTCCAACGAGTTCATGAGCTTTTCAAACTCCTCAAAATAATCATCTACACTTCTGGTTCCATGCGATAACTTACAAAAATGTTTTTGTAAGTCTCTATGATAATTATCAGGGACATATCTAAGTCTTAGAAGGTATTTCATGTCATTCCATGTTGCTACATATGTAAACGTTGCCTCCTTCTCTCAACCACAATTCTGTCCCACCATGCAAGTGCATTATATGTAAGCTGTGCTGCAGAAACGTCAACTTTCTTGTGTTCATTATACCCAAAACATTTAAAGATATGCTCAAGTCTCCTCTCTCAATCCATATAGACTTCTGTATTTGATTTCCCTGCAAAAGTAGGATTTAGTTTGATATCATAATTATTTTCGCGTGCCATTACTTCTCTATGTGAGTTTCTCCTTAGAGAATCTTGTCTCCTTTGTTGTTGATGCTGAAAAGGATCAGGTGGATCATTCTCTAGTCCAGTCATTTCATCTTCATATTGATTATTCTGGTTGATTGGAGATCCTCTTATAGGTTGATGTCTTGGCTGCTTTACACGTCATATTCGTTCTTCAAACTTCTATCTCATTGTTCCAACATCTAGAGTAACGTTCCTGATCTCTTCTCACGTGGAATTTAAGATATGTAAGAGTGCATCTTGTTGAACTCCATTATCAATAGTCATTTTTGTCACTTCTTATGCTTACACAATAGCAAACATATCAAAATACCAAAAACAGAAGCTGAATATTCATAGAAACTCAAAACATATCAGATTGCTCTAAGATGATTCAAGCGGCAACTATGATTAACAAAATACTTAAAAAAAAAACTAAACATAACCTAAAATAAGAATCTATACACTTTTTCTGATTTTTCGTTTTAGATTCAAAAAGAATAGAAGTAAACCAAAAAACATAAACAAAAGATGAATAGGCAAACATTGACAAAATTGAAAAGATAAAGTGATCAGAGGTTAGAACCGAAGGTATGAACCTTTGGATATGATACAAATTTTATAATACTCTAGAGAGATTCTTTGGTTGTGGAAGATTGGAACAAACACCATGGCTTTCACGCTCTCTTGTGTTCATTCAATGGATGAAGGTGAGTCGATATGTGACCAAACAAGCTGGCTATAACGCTCTCCCTTATAGGATCAGAAGATGAAATCAGAGATAGAACGAAGGCATGAAAAAGACTATGGAAGGATCTGTCATACATCGAACAAGCTCTTCCTAAAGGGAATCCACCCACAAAGGACAAAAGCTTAAATCTCAACAAGTACCACTTGAAAGAGAAGAAAATGCAACTTTATTAATCAACAAAATGTCTGAGGTTTATAAGGCTGTAGGAGGACCTTATATAGTGGTTCTTAAGCTTTAACCTAGTTAGGTCTACTCCAAATTAAAAAAAAACAAAAAACAAGAGGACTTGCAAAATAAAACAACAAAGCATTTAAACACACAAAACATAAATGTTTGCAAAATTAAAATAAAATAAACTAAGGAGGTGTTAATGGTTATGGTATTTTAATATATTTATAATCTAGGAATATTGAAATCATTGGATTTTGAAATACTATGATTTATGTTTGGATTTGGTCCTTTGTATTTTTAACATGAAATCCTTCCAAAACCATTAAAATACAAAGTGGAATTTAAAACCCAATATCAAATCATTAAAAGAATAACACTAGATTTCAACTAGTATTTAAAAATCATTAAATAAATAACACATGATTTCAAAAAAATTTTAAAATCATTAATCCAATAACACATGGTTTCACTCGAATTTTAAATCCATTAAAATCCTCAAACTAATAACACCGACTAAAGTTTTGGACCACGTCTTGGATATTAAATGCTGTATTTTGATCCTTATATTTCATAAATAAACTCAATTTAACATGCATAAATTTTATAAAATAAAAATACATGATTTTGGCTCGGTATATGCGTTTAAGAGCTGAAATGACTAATGCTTGTTTTGTTCCGTCCAGCTTGATCCCTTGGTGATATATTCTTCTTCTAGTCCCATTAGGCCTATATGAGATTTATCTTCAAGAATATCCACGTGGTTTTCTTCAAAATCCTCTTCTAACCTTCTTTGCTCTCCAATGGTCAAGTGACTTGTATTGAGTATATCTTCTAGCTAGGGAACGTTCTTTGAGTAACTCTTTCTGTATAGAGATCCATTTATTGTCAATAATATATACTTAGATTGATTGGATTGAGGCTAGAACTCCTTGAGGTCTTCATTGAGGCCTTCCAAGCATAAGTTCACTTTTGGGTTGTTTTTGGTAAATCCTCGAAGTTCCATTATTTTTTAGGGTCTGAACCACGTCATTGACAAGTTATCTAGGTCTCTTAGTCTTTCAACGTGTTATTGGAGCTTCCATAACCTATGGTAGAAGTGTTGGTTCAATGTTTGGTTTGATGTCATCATCATTGACGTTTAAGATGAAATATTATAGAATCTTTCAAATTCTTATTAACTAAGACGTACCCAAAACATCATAAGATTATGCAAAATGCAAACAAACAAAACTATGACTATTAAATACTAAACAACCTAGAATTATCACCAAAATGCGTACAAGTGCAATTTAAACAACATATTATGAGACTCAAAGACTATATAATATGTGTTCCAAATCATGTAATATATACAATTTTCAATTCTCCGGATTTTATTTTTGCTTATCCGCAAGCAAATTAGATTCGCATGACAAAGAAATTACAAAGTAGAATTTTAACAAAGAGAAATAATGAAAATCATAGCAATATTAGTCATAAGATAATACCAGATATTTAGGTGCTAGAAGCTCGCTATTGTTGCGTTATTTTTAAAGCTACCCATTCAGTTTTGTAGTTAAAAAGCTTTTCATAATAAATAAAGAAGTATAGTTTTCCCTACAAAAACTCGAAGCCACCTTTGAAACCTTGTGTTTAATTCCTTGGTGTGCAGAGTTAAAGATGCAAAAAATCATCTGTTAGGTTGTGTGGTGTCTCCATGTATGTCTACCAAATTCTTGAAAATAGATCAACTTTTTGTGTAGTAATCTACAACAATAAAGACAAAACATGTGTTTTATCTTGGGCAAACTTAACACCAAATCAATAGAAATATCCACCCATGGTGCATTAGGAATAGGTAAATAAATTAAGATCTGGTTCTTCAATCTATTCTTAAAATATGGGTTTACTCTTCATTCTGGTCCTTATTTTGCATTCTGGTTTGGATTCTAAAGCTATATGCTGGTTCTTATACATCACCCAAATCATTTTAAAGCTCATCCATCATTCTGGTCATTCACCATTCGTTTCTAAGCATACTCTGATTTTTAAGCTCCAAAGGATGGAAAATCAAAAGCTTGTAAGGTTTAGCAACAAAGGACCCCTTTAAGCATGAAGGTAAGAAAAATCTTATATGCTATTATTGCAAGAGGAGTGGCCACACCAAAGAAAAGTGTTGGATCTTACATCCTCACTTTAAACCAAAATGGTTAACTTTTAAGGACTTGAAAAATAATGTCTCTCAAAGGAAAGTTCAAGGAGAAAGTTCAATAGCTTTTGTAACCTTTATACCTCCACCAATGGGAAATCTTGCCATGAATATGGGCAATGATGAGTTGGTAAGAAGGTCTGACCTTGATGTCTTGGTCAAATCTTGAAAGGAGGCTTCCAAGTCTGGTATATCTTATAATACTCATTATCCTATCAAGCATCTTTTTATTGATTCGGGTGTTTCGCACCATATGGTTAGTAATTCTGAATTGGTTATTAAGTTAGAACCAGCTATAGGGAATGTTATTATTGCTAACGAAGATAGAATACCCATTACAGGCATAGGAGAACTGAATTTTTTTGATAAGCCATCTAAGGCATTGTGTATTCCAAATTTTACATCGACCTCTTGTCCGTGAGTAAGGTTACTAAATATCTAAATTGCAATGTCATTTTCAGTCCTAACAATGTTTCTTTTCAGAATATTGNTAAGACAAGGAAAATCCTTGGTAAAGGAGAAACAAAAGAAGGGTTATATGTGCTTGGAGATCACATGAAAAACCCTTATTTGCATTCTGGTTTTCCAGTTAATGTTAATGCTAATGTGAAAAATGTCATTTGGCATGCTAGATAAGGTCATCCTCATGTTAGAGCTTTGAATCTTATAATGCCTAATGTATCTTTTGGTAATAGTGATTGTGAAGCTTGTATACTTGGGAAACATTGTAAATCTGTGTTCCCTAAGTCTATAACTGTTTATGAAAATTTCTTTGATTTAGTACATTCGGATGTTCGGACAGCACCTTTTGAGTCTAGGGATCATCTTAAGTACTTTGTTACCTTTATTGATGAAAAATGAAAGTATACTGGGTTGACCTTAATGCCTTCTAAGGATAGGGTGCTAGATGCATTTAAAAACTTTCAAAGCTATGTAACTAGCCACTTCAATTCAANAAGATTAAAATTTTCAGATCAGATAATGGTGGTGAGTATACAAGCATTGCATTCAAGCAACATCTAGCTCAGCATGGAATTCTTCACCAAACTAGGGGCCCATACACACCACAACTAAATGGTGTAGCCGAAAGAAAGAATAGGCACTTAATGGAGGTGGCAAGATCAATGATGTTTCATACAAATGTTCCAAAGAAATTCTGGTCTGATGCGGTTGTGACTGCTTGTTACTTGATCAACCGAATACCAACCAAAGTTTTGGGAGATGTGTCTCCCTTTGAGGTATTGAACAAAGTTATGCCTTCAATAAATCACTTACGGGTGTTTGGGTGTGTTTGTTTTGTATTAATTCGAGGTGAACAAAGCNCCACAACTCAAAAGGGGTACAAGTGCTATAAACCAGAGACAAGGAATATGTTAACTTCAAGGGATGTGCGTTTTATAGAAGAAAAAGGCTTCTATGATGAGAAGAATTGAATAATCTCAAGGACATATCCAAGTCTCCATCCGATAGAGCTACTAACCTAAGGCACCTACTTGAGAATCTTGGCTTGAATCTTAATAACCCAAGACCACATGAGGCTCCTTGTGTTACTCAAGAGGCTCCAAAAGTGGCGGATATCCCAACTTCTCCATTAAAATTAGATAACACTCCCCTTGATCATGAGGGAGGCAATGAAGAAGACACTAATGAGGGGGGAGTTAGTGACAAATGATGGAGAGATGTCTTCACCTCAAGAAGAAACCCAAG
>OVBE01016165.1:0-11072 GCA_900406425.1 Iberis pinnata | reverse complement strand
ATAGACATGATGGTTTCTTATTCAATGAAAAGAAACTATGTATACCTAACTGTTCTTGGAGGGAGTTGTTTACTAGGAAAGCACATGGAGGAGGACTAATGGGACACTTTGGTGTACTGATGTGATCCTAGGTGTGACGATCATGTTTCCGAATGCTTCTCCAATGGTTGTGATGCTAAGGAAACGAAATTGGGGTGAATGATACTTCTAAGAGTTGCGGAATGACTCTTAGACTATCTGGATTTGGCTTGTTATTTAGAAACAGATTCTGAACATAAACAAGACCAAAGTGATCAAACAAGATTCAAGAGAGAATTCTCAGGTTTATAGTAAAGAGTTTGATGCTTTTCATTGATAAATTCGACCTAGATATAAAGGAAGAAGGTTGTACATGCATAGCTTCTTGGAAATACACAAAACAATTAATACAAAAGGCTCCCATGCAAGTTTAAATGAAGTATGACTTTAAAAACAAAATAAGGTAGAAATGGATAAAAATGGGCCTAAATATCATCAAGAGGCTCTTGTATAAGTGTTGTGAACAAGCCTCATTAAAAACCTTGTTTGGAAAACCCAATGTGACAAAACCAAACTAAGGAAAAGAGTGCAAGTCACAACACCTCTCTTGATGATTATCTAGGCAGCTTGTATCACAACCAATGTGATTGAATTAGCACACACCAAACTGCCCGAGATAGTATAAAGAAGTGGTTAAAGTGTAGCTTCAAGTCCAAGACTTTTATTCTCTTCTTCTTTCCTCTTGATACTTGTCCTAATGCTCATGCAAGTTGTTTAGCCTTTGATCTTGTTACTATTCCAGCTTGAAACTCCAATGTCTCCTTATCTACAAACTTATCCTTATCTTCAAGCTCATAAACTCCTTGATCCAAAGCTGCTTCCACAAGTTCTAGTTTAGTACAGGTCAAGATCATATCATCCTCTCCCACTTCAAAAAGATTTGTCCTCAAATCTGATTTACTTGCAAAACAAACGACATATTAAGTAATATGTTAGGAGATATGATCACACTTACCTGTGAGTTCATAATGATAGGCATTGTCTTTGATGATCCTTGTTCTCTTGATTAATCCATTGAATATTTTCGAACTGTCAGATAACGCAATGCCTTGTTTTCCTTGTGAATAAGTATCATTTTCAGTGGCTAATTGAAGCTCATGTCTACGGTCTTCACATT
This sequence comes from Iberis pinnata, assembly GCA_900406425.1. NCBI lineage: Eukaryota > Viridiplantae > Streptophyta > Magnoliopsida > Brassicales > Brassicaceae > Iberis > Iberis pinnata. The sequence continues at coordinate 9,877 of OVBE01016165.1, read as the reverse complement.
TTCTGTCCATGAGTTTTTTTAAAACTTCTAGACTGGTTTCCTTACAAGATTCACAAACAAATAACATGCAATCACTCTTCTTTTAAATCAGACATAAAATTAGAAAAGTTCATAAACCTAAGAGTTCTATTTGTTACTGAAACAGTCAGCAATAAATAATCAGCAAGTTTCTCTTCAATCAATCACATGAAACAAACAAGTTCCCATAGAAGATGATTGGCCATATTAAGGCTTGAAAAACGTGGGTACACTTAAAAAAAAAAACGTATTCAAAGTTCATATTATGTTCCATACTTAAACAGAACAATTTTTCAATGATTTAAAGCCTAATTCATTCCTATAATACTCAAACAAACCAGCTTAAGCACAAATTCAAGAAAAATTTGTAGGTTAACTATGAGGTGAAGAATCAAAAACGAATTTTGAAAGATTAAGGTTAGAAACTCCCTAGTTTGGTTGATGAGTGCCTTCTTCAAATTCACTAGTTGTCTTAAACCTTCCAAAGATGTCTTCTGGTTTCTAAATGAAATTTTGAAACGGAAAACACACATCCAACTCAATGATAAAAGATAATTGCATAATTAAGCTCAAAATGACAAAGTTTAAGGAATGAATGTGTCATCTGTTTGGGTGATGGTCTGGATCAGTCTTTGGGAAATGTAACTCCACAAGAATATTATCTTAATGATCCGAGGGGGCTGATGGGATTGGTCTTGCCAATTTGGACAGATTACTAGCTGGCCAAGCTGTTGGTGTTGCCTTATCTTCAAATATAGGCTGTCCAAATCCATCTCCACTTCTAATAGGGTTAAGAAGGTATGAGATTTGACAAATCTCTTCAAAAGTATCCTCTAAGTTGTTGGAGTTGTCTAAGTATTGAAAAATCCATATAAGAAAAGTTTGTTGCGCTTTGAGTTTGAGTTGCGATTCCGGTTAGCTCCAAACTGATCTTGAGTTGAAACAAGACCTGAAGTACTCCTTTTTGAGTTGAGAACGTGTTCCAAGTCTAGTTTGAAGCTTTCAAATTCAGCTTACTCCTTAGCTCTCCATTAGATAACCGATTAACTTTAGGGTCTTGTGGTTTAGGCATGGATTTCATGTCTTGTCTATTACATCCTCCTTGTTTTAGTTCCATCCTCATAATGTTATAACATGTACCAAAAGATAGAAAATTAGTTTCATCTCTCTTTTGAAGGGTTATGAACTTATCTCGATGGGGGTGGAGGTTTGGTAAGGCATGATACTAGAGCTGGATATTCTTTAATTTGACAAGATGCACTCAATCCTTTCCAAGGCTGCTGGTTCATAACTTCCATCCATGGTTGCAACTTATAATTCATGGAAAACAGAAAGCAATCAAAGTAAACTGTTTCTTCATTGCTCAAAAACATAGTGGAATTATTGAGCCCTTGTCCACCAAAGTCTTGATGCTGGTTCTCCTTGAATGACTTGAACACTTGATCATCTTTTGTTGTACTTGATTTCAGAACCTCTATTAGCATTGTCTTATCCAAATTCATGGATTTCCAAGATGAATCTCCAAAGACAAATTCAATATGCTCCGGTTCATGATTCACATTCTGTTCGAGAAAATTCATTGTCTTTATAGATGCCGCTTCTCTATCCAAAGTAATCTCATATGAGCTTGAAACATGTTCAATCTCTGACTTTTCAGTTTGGCTTTGTGTTGGCTCTTCTTGATGATTATTTGGAATGCTCTTGTTGTTGTTGTACTCTTCATTTTCACCCGTACCTGTTTCAACTTCTTTTGACAAAGACATTTGCTTAATACCATAACTGAACTTTTGCAAGATATATAATATGTCTTTTTCAAAGTTTTTATCACATGTAATCTTGGAGGTTGGGGATTTCTCTGTTGGTTTTTTTGCATTACTAGCAAAAGTTTCTTTTGATCTTGATAAGTTAGAAGACTTACCTTTGCTGCATTTACCTTATGGTTATGACAAACACTCTTGGTACTTCCTTACCTTTTCTTTCTGATTTGCTTCATCAGCCCAAGGGTTGTGAGAGTTTAACCATTGAGAAACGATGGCAATTGATCGTTGATGTTTCTCAAACCGTTTACTTTTTCTCATTGAGGAATAAAGTCTTTCTTGCCTTAGTCCATCTATTTGTATGTTAATTTATGCTCCATTTTTGCTGTGAATTGTTCTACAAATTTGATCCATGGGACTAAGCTTTCTCATTATGTCTTCAGTGGTTTCCATTGTACCTTTTGATGGAGATTAGCTCTGATACCACTTGATGTGATCCTAGGTGTGAGGATCCAGTCCCTGAATGGTTCTCTAATGGTTGTGATGTTAAGGAAACAAAATTGGAGTGAATGATACTTCTAAGAGCTGCGAAATGACTCTTAGTCTATCTGGATTTGGCTTGTTATGTAGAAACAGATTCTGAAGATAAACAAGACCAAAGTGATCAAAAAAGATTCAATTGAGAATTCTTAGGTTCATAAAAAAGAGTTTGATGCTTTTCATTGATAATTTCGACCCAAATATAAAGAAAGAAGGCTGTACATGCATAACTTCTTGGAAATACACAAAACAATTAATACAAAAGGCTCCTATGCAAGTTTAAATGAAGACTGACTTTTAAAACGAAATAAGGTAGAAATGGATAGAAATGGGCCTAAATATCATCAACAATCTCTTGTATAAGTGTTGTGAACAAGCCTCATTAAAAACCTTGTTTGGAAAACCCAATGGGACAAAACCAAACCAAGGAAAAGAGTGCAAGTCACAACACCTCTCTTGATAATTATCTAGACAGCTTGTATCACAACCAATGTGATTGGATTAGCACACACTAGATTGTCCGAGATAGTATAAAGAAGTGGTTGAAGTGTAGCTTCAAGTCCAAGACTTTTATTCTCTTCTTCTTTCCTCTTGATACTTGTCCTAATGCTCCAGCAAGTTGTTTAACCTTTGATCTTGTTATTATTCCAGCTTGAAACTCCAATATCTCCTTATCTACAGGCTTATCCTTATCTTTAAGTTCATAAACTCTTGGATCCAAAGCTTCTTCCTCAAGTTCTAGTTTAGTGCCGGTCAGAATTATATCAAACTGTTCTTTGAGGGAGTTGTTTACTAGGGAAGCACATTGAGGAGGACTAATGGGACATTTTGGTGTAGCCAAAACTCTTAACACTTTGTAGGAACACTTCTTTTGGCCGCATATAAGAAAAGATGTGGAAAGGGTTTGTAGAAGATGCATAAATTGTAAGCAAGCCAAATCTAAAGTCCAACCACACGGTTTGTACACTCCTTTACCTATTCCTACTCATCCTTGGAATGACATATCTATGGACTTTGTTGTTGGTTTACCAAGAACAAGGACAGGTAAGGATTCTATATTTGTGGTTGTTGATAGGTTTTCTAAGATGGTTCATTTCATTGCTTGTCATAAAACTGATGATGCTATGAATGTTGCAAATCTGTTCTTTAAGGAAGTAGTTAGACTACATGGAATGCCTAGGACTATAGTTTCAGATAGAGATACTAGGTTCCTTAGCTAGTTTTGGAAAACATTATGGGGTAAGTTAGGCACTAAATTGTTATTTTCTACAACTTGTCATCCTCAAACCGATGGTCAAACCGAAGTAGTGAATAGAACTTTGCCTACTTTACTTAGGGCATTGATTAAGAAGAATTTAAAGAGTTGGGAAGATTGTTTGCCGCATGTAGAATTTTCCTATAACTATAATGTGCATTCTGCCACTAGATATTCACCTTTTTAGATTGTTTATGGTTTTAATCCTTTATCTCCATTGGATTTAATGCCTTTACCTTTGAGTTAAAGAATAAGTACATATGGAAAGAAGAAGGATGAAATGATCAAGAAGATACATGAAAAGGCAAGGCTGAATATTGAGGCAAAAACTAAGCAGTATGCTAAGCAAGCAAACAAGGGAAAACATCAAAGGGAGTTCAAGGAAGGAGACCTTGTTTGGTTACACTTGAGAAAGGAGAGATTTCCAGCAGAAAGTAAATCAAAGCTCATGCCAATGATTGATGGTCCTTTTGATATCATACACAAGATCAATGACAAATCCTACAAGCTGGATCTTCAAGGTAAGTACCCAATGAGTAATAGCTTTAATGTTGATGATATTATTCCTTATGTTGCAGATGAGTTCGATATGAGGTCAAATCCTTTTCAAGAGGGAGAGGATTATGTGAATCTAAGGATCAACATGATACTAGGATTTTTTGGTTCTATTGGGTATCAATCACCCATCGTTGTAGTGTAGATGGGTTTCTCAATTCATAATTGGAATGTACTAAGAAATCTGGAATGAGATGGATGCCTTAAAGTCAAGCTAAGTGTTAAAGGGGTTATTGATAAAAGGTCCTAAGTGCAATGAACATAAAAAGCATAAAGACATAAAGAAGTTCCTGAGGACATAGGGTAAATGCAAAAAGAGTGAAAGGTGCAAGCAATGTAAAGCAGTTCCTGAGGACATAGGGTAATTGACTAAGGATCTATCATGGGGTACCTAAGCACTTAACATACCTCATACAATGAGCTAACCCCTAGACAGTAGTAGCACAAGCAATCAATTCAAATTCCTTGGCAACCAATCTCAAGCAAGGTAATCACAGACTCAACTGCCGTCATAGACGGTGACTACCTAACATGCATTAACAACAACTACTCTAGTCAATAAGCTTCCCAATATCTAATTATTTAGAAGGGGAAGACAAATCTCCGAAATCACCTAGGTCCGGACACCTTCAATGACTCACCTTCCGGTGTTGAAGGGCCTAACGGCGGGTTTTCAGTCCCTTCCGGGTAGAAATACAATCAGCATTACGAACATATGAAACATAAGGGATCTAAGATCAAACAGCTTAGGCACTAAGGTAAACCCAGAACATCAACCCTAGTCTACCCCATCCTTATGAACATAGTGAACTACTCACTACTCATGGGAGTAGAAGCAGATGAAACAGAAAACATAACCTTAGAGCTAAACATGCAGATCTAGGAAAAACAGATGAAGAACAGCAAGAACATAAACCCAGAAATGAAGAATAGCAATGAAACAATAAACTAAAACAGGAGATTAAAGCTTAAAACGTAAATCAACATGCACCAGATATGCAACAAAGTAAAGCTAAGCAAGAAATCTATAGGAAAACAGAATATTAACTAAGAACTTGAAAGAAATCTGGTTTTTACACAAAGAACATGAAGAAAAACATAAGAAAATAAAACCTAAGACTAAAACCTAAAAAGGAAAGAAAAAACTAAGCTCTTGCAAATGGAGGCGAATTAGGGCTTTTATAGTGTTCAGAGAAAAGCCCTAATTCGCACTAAAGAAAAAATGCTAATCATTGTCTTGGATCTTGGGCCTTGATTCAGGTTGTATCCGGATTTTAGTTGGTCGGGTCAGAGCGTGTTTGAATTCGAGTTGGTGAGTGAGTGATCGATCCGAGCTGAAGACGCTTGCATGAGATCGATCCAACTGAGATGCATCTAAGGTGCGTCTGAGGTTGGGATTGATCCAGAAATTGAGTGCCTGAGATCGATCCAGACAAAGGTGAGATCGATCTCATGTTGCTTCCTTTTTAGTCTTGCTTCACTTCCATGCACTTCCTTAGCTTCGTCTGAGACTTCACCAAAAACGTTGAATGAGAGAGAGGGATCGATCCTGGTTTGAGATGGGATCGATCTGTGGTCTGCTGGGATCGATCCTGGCAAGTGTTTGGATCGGTCTCAGATCGATCCATATGGTGAGGTGAGGTGAGATCGATTTCAGATCGATCTAAAAGAGGTAGTGGGATCGATCTGAGAAGAAGATGAGATCGATCTGAAGTGTGGTGTTGGGATCGATCCTGCCTTGATGCTAAGGTAGATCCAGTCCAATTCATGTTAACTTCTGCTCCATTCAATGTTAAGTGCTGCTTTTCTGAAATATCAAAAATCCTTCACGAAAACTCCTGAAAGCCATGAAAAATCTCCAAAATGCGTGCATATGCAAATTCTAATGCAAAAGTCCTAAAAATCATAAACTTACTAAAATAAACTATAAATGTGATGTATGCACGCTTTTAGACCTCAGAATTGATGGTAATTGATATGTAAAATCCATGAAAAGTCAGAGTCATCAACTCCCCCAAACTAAATCCTTGCTTGCCCTCAAGCAAGTAATTCAGAAGTCTGGGAGTGAGGTTTGAAAGTTGTAACTCAGAACCAAAACTTGCTGCAAACACATGTAGTATTAATGTCCTGGTTACTAGTTCTAGAATGCAATCCTAAGTTCATTCTACTTAAAAACTTTAGCCATACTCATCAAAGTTCATCACAAACCAATTCCAACTTCCACAATGCATTCAAATTCGTTTGTCCCTTTAACATTCATTAATCCGGAACCATGGATCAATTCATGTGCCTTCAATGAACTCATTTTGTCAAGGACAAGTTAAGGAGTGAAGATGACCCCTTCATGCAGTGGTTAGTAATTCAGAACAAGGGTTCTCTCAAAAAGGGAATGAGCTTTAGTAGAAGGCTAAAGGTAAGAACACTTAGATGCATACATAATAGAACCTCATCTACCCCATGCTAATGAAACCTAAGTTTCCTAATTCTACCTAGAGATGCGTCCTAGTTCTACCCTTTTGAAACTTCAAGTGATCAAACCCATTTTCATTCCCATTTTTTTTCATTCTTTCTTTGGTACCCTTAGGAGAGACTTCATCCTTAGGTGTTGCTAGCTGTTTCGGGAACTTCATTACTTAAACACTTGGTGGCTAGTGACCTTTGCACTATCTTTTGGGTTTTACCCTTTTGCATTCATTTCATATGTTTCTTCTTATTCTGCACTAGCAATACTTCTTTTCCATATTAACGTTCCCCCAAACTTTCTACTAGCATGTTCTGATTCTTGTTTTTCCTTTTCATCTCATAAGGTTCTTTCTTAACACTTCCCATTGTTACCAACTACCAATACCCTTTTTCATTCATTTCCACCCAAAACCAACAATTGAATTCGAATCCCACCTAGTCCTATCTAGTCCAAAAAGCATGGACTCGAACTACATGAGACCCTATTCCTGTCAGTTCGAATATAACACTTTCTACCAAGCTCATTCCATAAAAGACCTACCACTCAGTAATAAATTCAGAGTTTGAAAGAAGGCAAGGTTCAAAGGTGGGGATTCTACTTGGGTTAACAAGAATGGTAAAAGGTAAAAGCTAAGGAGACAATGCTTAAAGTTGAAGATGCATTGCTTAGACCAGAGGATCCTATGGAGATTCAACAAGGACTGATGACAAGAGCTAGGACCAAGAAGCTTGCTGGAGCTATCTCATTACTTTTGAGTCATTCTTGGAACCCTTTCAATGACTCTAGTTTGGATGTGATACACACAACTATCTTATGCCTCCAAACCAATGATCGACAATTGGGTTACTGTTTCCAATTGTACTATTTTTCCCAGACTGTCCCAATGACTTTTCCAAGTTTGGTTTGTAATGAGGCAATTCGTTCACTACGTAATTGCTCAATTGTCTGATCATGAAAACAAGACAAAGACAGCTAAGGAGGAGCCTTTTCTTTTAAATTCAAATATGTCAAACTTGTGCTTTTAATATCTTGTCTTTAAGAGGTTTAGAAGTCTAAAAGTCATTTCTTAGTCTTTATATGTAAGAACCACACAACTTTTATCATTCAGCAAGTTTTAGACAAAAAGAGTGGTTCTCTAATTTTCTGAGTGATTCAGATTCTGCTAAGGAGTGATTCCAAATAAAACCCCTTGTAGAGCGATTCTCAAGGTTTATCTGGTTCTTGGTTGTGATATCCTTGAATCCTCTATCCAAACTACAAAGGATCTCCATCCCTTTGTTGTTATCACGTCCACAATCATCTACCTTCACTCCATCAATCAACCAGCCACTGTTTCAGTTCAGAACAGCCTAACCTCCACCTTCAATGCATCAATAATCAAGGGAGGATCATATCATGTGGTATCAGAGCACTTTGAAGGCTTGAGTACTCACAAAAACATGAAGTGTCTCTTAAACTTCTTATTCAATCTGTTTTTGTCTCTTTGTATTCTTTGAATCTGTTTTGGTGTTTAATTTTGTTTTTGATGAATCATTTGATGAATATGGATATGGATGATTTATTTCATGCATAGACTTGTTATTTAACCTTGAAATGAAGTTTAGAAGTGATAGGAAATGTTTTTGATTCATTGAGAAGTGTTAAACCTGTTTCAGATTGTGACTAATCATATTCTAGTTTCTTTAAATTCTGTGCATGTTTAAAACTCTCTAAAATTCGTACCCTTTGGATTGTGAGAATTTTAAGTTCATATAGAGTCATTTTCGTGCTTAATATCATTGCTTGATACTCACTTTTACTCAGTTTTGCTACTGAAGGATAATCTGATTTTCTACAAACTATTTGAGTGGTTTCTTTTGTTCTCTTTACTTGGAGCATTTCTTTGTGTTTCTTTTGGAAGGAAAAATGTCTGATAATGGAGAGGAGTGTTCTAAAAGGGATAAGTTGTTGTTTGAGGCTATAACTTCCAAAATGAAGAAGCTCATGAACCAAACACTCAATGATCAGTTTGATTCTTTTAGAAAGGAGTTCAACTCACCCTCTGGAAATGAAACTAGCCAATCTAGGCAAAGAAGGCCTAAGGTGACAAATCATAATGCCACTATACTCCATGAAGAACCTATAGATTCTGAAACTGAAGATTACTATAAAGAAAGGAGTAGTGCATCAAACCATACTCATAGAAGATTTGTCAAGGACTTTAGCAATTTGGCTGCACCACTTACTGAAATTATCAAGAAAAACGTGGGTTTTAAGTGGGAACAAGCCCAAGAAGAAGCATTCAAGGCTTTGAAAGAGAAACTCACCAATTCACCAATCCTTTCTCTTCCTGATTTTTCGAAGACTTTTGAAATAGAATGTGATGCATCTAGTGTTGGTGTAGGTGCTATACTTATGCAGGAGAAGAAACCAATAGGTTTCTTTAGCAAAAATCTTGGAGGAGAAAATCTGAACTATCCAACATATGATAAAGAACTCTATGCACTTGTGAGGGCACTACAAAGATGGCAACACTATCTCTGGCCCAAGGAGTTCGTTATCCATACAGATTATGAGTCCCTCAAGCACCTCAAAGGACAACAAAAACTGAACAAGAGACATGCTAGATGGATTGAATTCATTGAAACCTTCCCATATGTGATCAAGTACAAGAAAGGTAAGGAAAACATAGTTGCTGATGCACTATCTAGAAGGTATGTTCTCTTAACTACTCTTAAAATCAAATTACTTGGATTTGAACAAATTAAAGATTTATATGCCATTGATTCTGATTTTAAAGAGATATATGCTTCTTGTGAGAAGTTCGGACGTGGTAAATACTTCAAGAATGATGGTTTTCTCTTCTTTGAAAAAGACTATATGTGCCTAACTCCTCTTTGGGAGATTTTTTTGTCATAGAAGCTCATGCAGGTGGACTTATGGGGCATTTTGGAGTGTCTAAGACTCTTAGTGTAATGCAAGAGCATTTTTCATGGCCACACATGAGAAGAGATGTAGAAAAAGCTTGTGAAAGATTTGTAACTTGCAAACAGGCTAAATCCAAAGTCCAAAACCATGGTCTGTATACTCCTTTACCCATTCCTTTGCATCCATGGCTTGACATTTCAATGGATTTTGTTGTTGGATTACCTAGAACTAAGACTGGAAAGGATTATATATTTGTAGTTGTTGACAGGTTCTCCAAAATGGCTCATTTTATTCCATTTCATAAAAATGATGGTGCTGTGATTATTGCTAGTTTATTCTTTAAGGAAATTGTTAGACTTCATGGAATGCCTAGGACAATTG
>OVBE01016164.1:0-11072 GCA_900406425.1 Iberis pinnata | reverse complement strand
GAGTTAGGAATAGAAAATGTTTCTTGATTAGAAATAGGAACTAGAATTCTTATATAAAGATATGTTGAGTTGTGGCATAATTATAATGAGAGTTTATGAAATTTGAGAGGTTTAGGTTTTGAGAGATTTTCCTAAATCTAATAAAGAAGAGTTATTTCTTTATATATAAGTCTTATCATCTAACAGTTGTAACCAACAATATCCAAGGAGCATCACAACAGTGGACATATCTAGCTAAAGAAGGAAGAGTCACCATCGTAGAAGGCGAGGAGGGAGAACGTTAACACGGAGGAGAAGAAACACCATCTCTGCACTTAATGGACCGGAGAAGGTGCAACACGTTCTTATTCTATGTAGTGCTTACAATACTCTCATTTCCAAAATATAACACCACCGACGACTCAAGAATCATCCTAAAGCGAATCCAAAACTATTTCGAGAGATAAGACCGCAAGAAAACTCAATTTTCCTTAAGGAAATAAAAAAGCTTGATTAGAACCTCGTGAGAAACTGAGAAAGTGGCGACGACGCAAGAACATGTCTATAGACGCCTTGAGAGATGCCAAAGAAGAATAGAGACCTTAGAAGAGTCTGCCAGGTAGAAAATAGTAGCGATCCACTCTCATCCGGAACTCACTAGAACGAGAATTAAATAGCATATGACCGAGGAGGTGAAAGATCGATGAAACAAACTAGAACTAGAAGATAACCCACAAACCTATCATAACCAATAGCACTGCCATAAACACCAAACTATAACTAGCAGGATTAGCACAATCAAGCCAAAACTAAGGGCTAAAAAGATCAATACCAAAAACCAGACTCTAAGAAATAAAAAAAACTACACCAAAAAGAATCACCTCACTCCCAACTAGACACCACTGTGGGACCAAGATCTAAGGAGATATAACCGGCAAGATTCAAGGAGTAACACAACGGTGGACATATCTAGCTAAAGAAGGAAGAGTCACCATCACAGAAGGCGAGAAGGGAGAACTATGACACAGAGGAGAAGAAACACCACCTCTGCACTTAATAGATCAGAGAAGATGCAACACTTTTTTTACTCAATCCGGGAGATTGCAAACAAGAGATGAAAATAACAAAAACAACAAGACTGGCGACAATGTTATAGAAGCCGCCAATCATAAGCTTAAAAAGACGACGACTTGGAGATAAGCTTCTAGAGTTTAGAGAGAAATTTTCGTTTTTTCATTATGTCAGGAGAAAAAAAATAAGCCAATTTTTCAATTACTCTTTAATTTTATAGTAAACATTAATCTATACTATTAGAAAAGACATTCACCATTACATATAATTTTGAAGTCATTTCAATAGATAATCGTAACAATATAGATATTAAATTGTTAAATATACAAGACATGTAGTATTCTCTCCCCCCTCATCACATTATAAAAATTTAATTGTTAAATAGATAAGACATGTAGTATTTCCCCACCCCACCCTATTTTCTTGGATGAGTAATTGTGTAAGTGTGAAAAATGTTATGAAAAGGAAAACCAAAATAGAGCAAAAACAGAGATAAGAAAAGAGAGTTGAATGTAAATCAAGAACGTAAGCTAAATTCAACATTCTCTTATCTTTCATATTCAGTGCATGTCAGTCATATTAAATTCATTGGAGATGTCGCTTCCGAGGAATCTGTGACGACTATGGGGGTTATGGAGAACACGCATGTTCTTACGTTTGTTCTCATAGATAGGGTGTGAGTTCTTTATGTCACATTTGTTTTCACGTTGTTTAAGTTTAGATTTTTCGTGTTGTATATGTGTATTGATTGGTTTCACTATATCTGTTTTAGTCGTAGGCTTCTTGGGTGCAAGGCTGTTGGGAAATACGTCAAGTATTTTGATGGTTTTAAGGCTAACCTTCATCACGATGGTAGTACGTATTGTGCACTTTAATTCTGGAGGGTGGCCAGTGACAATGATAATGATTAGCTATTTTCTCGTGTGTTTATATATATATTGCATTTGATGCTGAGTGTTGTTTGGTTTGTTCCTGTCACGGTCGTCTCTAGCTTCAACGGTGTATTTGATGTGGTGATCAATCCTAGCGTTCTAGAGGTGGATGTTCTGAGGCCGATCATGTGATCGTCGTTGTTGTTATTTAGTGTTACTCTAAGACTATCCCTGATTCTACTTTTTAAAATTATAAAGTTTCTATTTTAATTTGTAAGATAAATTTTACTTAAAACTAATGTTTCCATTTAAAACTAATGCTTCTGGTGTTTAAAACTAATGTTTCTATTTTCTAGGATAAAGTTTACTTAACGCTAAATAACTATAAGCAGTCTCTAACCGATCTGCAAAGTGAAAATATTTTGTCAGTTTCTCAAGACCATTCTCCTTCTAACCTTCTGCTATGATTGCATCCCAGAAGTTTTTTATGGTGTTCAAGTAACTAATTAACCATCTCATGCTACCACATCCAAACATATTGTAACAATAAAAGAAAGAGAGAAAAGCCAATTCAAAGCAAGAACAAGCACTTCACTTCAATTATTCAGATAATATTTTGACAAGCTAAAACAACAACAAGAAAAACTACTACAAACTACAACATGATTAGTTCAGTCGAATCACTACAAGAACCAAAACGGCAACAAGGATAACAATCATGATTTTCTTCATCTTGTATTCAGCTTTAAGCCTCAAATCTTCTAACCCTCTTCATTATCTCTTTTTCACATTTTTGATGCATAAAATATTCCACCCTCTCCATTATCTCTTTTACAAACTTATGATGCATCAAATATTCCACTCTCTCCATTATCTCTTTTCTAAACTTATGATGCATCCTCTCAGCCACTATTTGGTCCGATTCTACTATTATGCTATTAATATCTCTATTTTCCCTCTCAAAGGCCACAATTTTGTCACGATTTGCATCAATCTCGTTCAAGTGAGCCACGTCGACCCATTTTGAAACAATGATTGTCATTGCTAAGCTAAAAAGGTAAGAAATCTTCAATTTTGCAAAAGGAATTCGAGAAATCAAAAATGGAAATTTCATATAAATGTACCCTCTTTTCAGCTGCAAATTGACAACAAAAGTATCGAAGAAATGGCAACTGCTCTGATCTCGAAATCAACTTAAGAACAGCACAACCACACCAACATTTTTGTGGAATGCCGACACTTGTTCCTGGATTTCTCAAGAATCTAGTTCGATTTGTACCTCTTCATGTGAAATAACAGAAGAATATGTTGATTGCTCATGAATCAATTTGATTTTTTTGTTGTGAAATTATGAAAGAATCAGTCGACTGTAACATATTTTTGTTCGGAAATTTTCCACGATAGAGGGAAACGAATAGAAGAACAGATGATTTCATGAAATTTTTTGCGAAGTGTTGGCGGCTGGAGTTGAATAATTGAAAATAAAGAGCTCGATTATATGACATGTACATTGATACTGAAATGGCCGAAACTGTAAAACATGCACCCATGTTATGAGAAGGTCTCGGGTTCAATTCCTCTTGGATGAATTTTTGTCCCCGCCGCTGTGCACAAATTAGATTTCTTTTAATGGAACTTTAACACAACATTATATTTATGCTATTATGTAGCACCAAAAGTATTAAAACAATTACAATAGCATATCAAAATTTTGCGCTATCGAGAACTACGATAAAAATATTTAGATAATATATTTTCACTTTCCAACTGAAATTAAAGAAACTAGATCAAATTTAATATTATAATAGGTTTTTGACCAATTGTTAATCGGTTAAACACGGTTTCGAATATTTCTTAGTGAAATTTTAGAATAGCATTTCTTTTATGCTATTACATACTGACAAAAATTCTTGAAAACATCTATAATAGCACTTCCAAAATTCGTGTTACCGAAGAGTGCTATTAATGCCATATTTTCTTGTAGTGTCGGGATAGAGTTTTTGCAATCACCTTTGCTCTCCGTTTTTTGTAAGTTATTTTTATTGTGTTGATGTGGTTTTGTTTGTATTGGTTTCTTTTATAAGTTCTTGAACTTTTTTGCCTCATGTCATCTTCTATGGTTTTCTATGGTTTTTTAGAAGATTGAATACCTAAACCCAAATGGGTGTACTCGAAATTTGAAAAAACCTGAATAAATACCTGAAACCGATGCCTATTGTATTAAATATATTTTGTTATGTATTAGTTTTTTATCGTATAGATATTAATATATTTATGAAGAAATATATTTTAAGTTTTAAATTTTGTAATATAGCGAATTAATGAGCTTTTGATGTTTTAAATTTTTATTTACACGTGAAATTCTATAATTAACTTAAATTAGTATAAGAAAATCTATTTTTTATTTTGTACAATAATTTAATTTTCATCGAATAAATAAATTCAAAAGAAAAAAGAAGAAGAATTCATATTAAACCAATTATTAAATCGATTTAACATTAACTAAAAATTTATATGGATCGAAATAATAAAAAATAGGTCGATTTGGTTCGCTTTTATCAAAAAAAAAGTTTGAATATACTCGAATTTGACCCGAATCCGAAATTAAAATATCTTAAACCTGACCCGAAAATATAAGAAATACTTAAACTTCTTATAAACCTACTAACCGAAAATTCCAAAAACTTGAAAACCCAAACCCAAACCCAAACACAAATCAAGTATCCCCTTCAAATCTAATTTTAATTCAATTAGTGACTAAAAAAATAACAAGACATGTAGTATTTAGGATGAATTCCATGAATAACCAATCTAGGTTGGTTATTAGTAAACTAACACTAAAGAATAATATTAGTTTTTCAACAATAATACACCATTTTTCTCATTTTTATATTTGTCTCTCTCTTTTTGTTGAATTTTTTATAACATTTTTAAATTTCATCTCCATCCTTTTATTGCCAATTAATATATTAAAATATAAATATTAAAAAATACAATGTTATATAAAAAAAAAATATTTTTTTCTAAATCTAACATGATTAAAATTATTTAAATTACACATCTATTTTATAAAATTGTGAATAGTGACTATAACCAAAAATATAAATCCTAAACAAAAAATAAACACTAAACACAAAATATAGATCCTACACAAAAAAAATTAACACTTAACACAAAATATAAACCATAAACCCAAAATATAAACTTTAAAACCAAAATATAAACTATAAATCGAAAATATAAACTCTAAACACAAAATATAAACCATAAATAGAAAATATAAATCCTAAATCCTAAATTTAAATTGTAAACTCTAAACTCATATTCTAAATTGTAAATTCAAAATATAAACTCTAAACCTAAATATATATTTAAGTTGTCAAACTATTAAAAGTATGTATGAAGTATGTAGTTTAACTATTATGGAAAAGATTAAAACGGCAAAATTCTGAAAATTGTATAATAAATCTATAATTTCCAAATTATAAGGTATAAAAAAGTGATTGAGGGGTATTTCTTTACTATCCATATTTGTGACTTAGTCTCAAAAAATCAATATTATGTGCATTGTTTTTTAGTTATATTTTTATTTTTCTCTTATCCTCTCGTAGCTTCCACTAATCGTCAGTGTCGTTATGACGTCTCTTCCGGTGATCCTCGCATCCTCTCCTTGCAAAATCTCCACTTCTCAAATCCCATATTCCCATCAATCTCGCCTCTCTTCCCTCAACTTATCACCTTCGTTGCAGATTCTAACCAAAACCCATCTCTCTCTTACCGTTTCTCAGATCATTCTCTCTTCCCCAGTACTAGCATCTGAATCAGTTGACTCAATTTCAGATTCAGCTACTGGGAAAATCGATTTGGAGTCTGTTTTGGTCTCAATTGATAACTTTTTTAACAAATATCCCTTTTTTGTTGCTGGATGTACTTTCATCTATCTTGTAGTTGTACCATTGGTGATTTTCTACCTGAGGAAGTATAAGCCAATATCTGCCATTAATGCGTTTCGAAAGCTTAAGAACCAACCTGATTCGCAGCTTTTGGATATAAGAGATGAGAAGACTTTAGCTTCGTTGGCATCACCGAATCTTAAGTTTCTTGGTAAAACCTCAATTCAAGTTCCTTATGATGAGGAATCAGTGTTTTTGAAGAAAGTTAAAAGAAGCTTATCGGATCCGGAAAATACAGTTGTTTGTATTCTTGATAAGTAAGGATAACCAAAACTTTTTAAAACAAAATTTATCCACTGCTCCTATGTTTTTTATTTTATTTTATTTTATGTGGAAGGCAGTTTTGATGGTAACTCTTTGAAAGTGGCTGAGTTGCTGATTAAAAATGGATTTAAAGAGGCTTATTACATCAAAGGTGGTGCTAGAGGGAACAATGGTTGGTTGGTATGTTACATCTCTCTCTAGAATCAGCATGATGTCAATGTTTTCTGTCATAAATCCTTTTCCAATGTCTCAGGCCATTCAAGAAGAGCTTTTGCCACCACCTGTGCATATGTATTCTTCCAAAAATGTTAAGTCTTCAAACAACAATGAAGCCTCCATTGTTGGAACTGAAAACTGAAGCTTCTTTAGTTGGAAGTCTCGTTGTTTGATTTTGAAGATTATATAGACTTAATTTTCAGGCTACTCCAATAGCATGAGATGTTAGTGTTATTGCATTGTATGAGAAATTGCCGCACAAAAAGGCAATGGTTTGTTTTGTTAAATATCACCAAAACAAAAGAAAACTAATAAAATGTTAAATCATGAAAAATATTGTTAAGCCTCCAATAAAAACTTTCGGGTTATGTTTTGTTTTGTTTTGTTTGTCTATGTATTCCGTAATTATCTATGTTGTAATCGATCATTTATTATTAAATATCCATTGACAAAATATATACTAGGAGTTACAATGAGTAAACACAAGGTTCCAACTTCCTAGCAGTGTAGATATATAAGTCTAGAATTCATCTTTACCTCTATTGAAGCAAACCAAGAACTCTATGTTCCCTTCAGCACCCTTTATCGGAGATTCGATAAATCCTTTGTTTGTAAATCCATATCGCTCCACACCATTTATTATCTTCTCAAGAACCTTCACCAAATCAATAGATTTGTGTTTACAACATACATATTTAACATGCTCTCTAATGGATCTGTATATACATACATACATACCTCCTGATGTACTTCAGGATCTCTCACTATGCCACCACTCCCTACCTAAGAACAATAGTTAAGTCTCAAGGATGAGATAGAAACATACAAGTTAATCACCTACCTGTTGCCTTCGAGCTTCAAATTGGGGTTTAACTAAGGTAACTAAAGTAGCATCATCTTTCATCACATTGATAACTGCTGGCATCACCTGTTAGTCCCAAAACATATGCTCTGATTATATAAAACACCTAGAAACTAACTGAAAGAAACTGAAATTACCTTAAGAATGGAAATGAAAGAGAGGTCAAGTGTCACTACATCAACTTTTTGTGGTAGTCCTTGTAGGTATCTAAGATTAGTCCTTTCTATAACAGTCACTCGCTTATCATTGCGGATTTTATCAGCTACCTAATTACAATCAATCAAATTAATCAACTAACTTGACTAATTACTAATTAGGAGGAGAAGTAGCTAATCATCACCTGACCATAACCAACATCTACACCATAAACATGAGCTGCACCATATCGTAGCAAACAATCTGTAAATCCTCCAGTAGAAAGTCCAGAATCAAGAACTACTTTCTCAGAAACATCAACATCTAGCTTCTCAATTGCAGCTTCAAGCTTGAGTCCACCTCTACATACATATCTAGGGATCTCAGCTGTGATCTTAATGGATGAACTATTAGATACAGGCATTCCAGCTTTAGTTGCTCTTTTTCCATCCACAAGCACTTTGCCTGCAATTGCATTTACATATTATACACAGAGATTATTGTTTAGTTGATGGATATGAATACAAATTACCTTGTAGAATCCATGATTGTATTAGTGTGCGACTATACTCATTAAACCTTTCAACACATGCCTCATCTAGTCTCTGTTTCTTGCTGTTTATACCACACAAAGAATTCATAAGATTGAAATTTTGTTGATTTTGAATGTTTAAAGAAAGACCTTACTTCTTTCCACGAGTAGAAGAAGCAACACATCTCACGGAACTGCATTCTCCGCCTCTAATCCATCTCACTGAAAAATTTACACATTATGATTAATTAAGAAAACACCCAAAATTAGAATTGCCTCTAGAATGCACTTTAAGTGTTCGTGGAAATTACACAGATCCGTAAGTAAATATTACATTTGGTACAGACCCCAAGAGGATTGTGAGAATTGGAGAAGAAGACAAGGAGGGAGGTGCGCAAGGTTACGGGAGACCTAAGAGCATGAAATGCCATTTTTCTTCTTTTCTGATGCCAACAACTTGTAGCCTTTTAGGGTTTAGCGCCACCTTTTTTATTCCGCCATTAAATGTCGGTTCGTTGAATTTAAATCACAGGGTCTGCAGAAACCATTCAAGGTATGAAATTCCGATTTCAATTGAGGTGTAAATTAGAGTTGGACATTCTGTTTTGGCTGATATAGTGTCCACCCCATTATTTTGTAGATTTTGGTTTGGGTTAGTTTGAATATCTATTGGTTCGGTTAACAATTGATTAACAAATGAGAACAAAATCAAATAAAAAGTTAAAAATAACTGATGAAAAACCGTATTAACCGATTAAAAACTAAAAATAATCAATTAAAATTATAAATAATCTATCAAAAATCAAATATCTAGAAAAGAAAAAAAAATCTAGAACTTAAAAAATAAAGTATTCAAATTATAATAGCAAAACCAACTAGAAATTCAAGTTAAAATCAAACATAAAATGTATATATAAAGCATTCTATTCCCGAAACCGAGCTTTTACTTGTCTTTTAACTTTTACATTTTTATGTATATAAAATAAATTATAATAATATTATATATTTATATATTTTCGGGTATTTGGTTATCCACTGGTTATCGGCTAGTAACCGAAACCGCACCGAAATCATTGAGTATTAAAATTAAAATCCAATCGGTTATTTTTAGGTATTCAAACCTGAACTGAAACCGAATTTTCGGTTCGGTTAGCGGTTATTTTCAGTTTTAATAAGATGGAGATGATTGAATGACAGTTGCAAGGATACGATGAATTACGATTTCAACCTTATGAGTGAAAAGTATTTGAGGAGAGTGTTTGGGTCATAAAGGTGGACTAATAAGTTTATTTCATGTTAGACAAGATGTTTTTACTAATGATGGACATGCTCAAAGAAAGGGATTGAGTGGTAACGATTTTGAGAATGAGGAGATATTTCCAAATAATCATATATTAGCAAGTGATGCACCACCATACAAAGAGAATCTGCAAAGAACTGTAAACAAAGGTTTCATTATGCTTTGTCCCTAATGGGCATACATAAGCTACACGCCTCTTAAGGTTTATTATTTTAGTTTTCTCATTTCCCCCTTCTGATTTACGAAAATCAATTTTAAAACGGGTACCATGGCTAAACTGGTACCAGATCTAAGAATGTCTATCACAAGTGCATAATTTAGGATATCTATACAAATGAAGTTAAATATTTCGTCCATTGTTATACAATGTACATGATAACGATTAATATTTGTCTCAATTTATGTCCACTTGATATTGTGCATTATACACAATTTATAACATACATATAGCCTTCCCATAACATTATATAACAAAAACAAACGCAATACATTGTGTTTCATGTTGTACATACCAAAATAATACACCAAAAAATTGGTTTGCTTATAACCAAATTACGTTGGAAAGATTACCCCAAATTGTTACATCCCTTTATAATCTAGTTTACCTTATCTTGACATTTCTATATAGGGTTCTTGCAATTTGCTATACTTTGTCCGGATAAGTTACATGTTGTGTAGTTGCAGCATGACTTTACTTTTCATGTTTATTCAATATTGTGAAGGGACAACAATTTTAACTGGACATAAATATTATAAAAACATAGAAAATTGACAAAAATAGCAAGTAAACATAATAATTAGAAGTTAGTAACCGTTAACATATCCATTGCAAAGACAAAATATTAATCACCACTAAACTAATAGATTAAATATATTATGTCTACTTTATACAAATGGATACAACGACAATTACATTGTCTCTTCATATTTCTCTCCAGTTATATCGTGTCCACTTCAAATTCCTTGTTTTTTGGATAAAATATAAAGTTTCATTTCACAATGAATGATTACATAAGCTCCATTTTACATTTCATTCCTTTTGTAACTTCATTTCACATTCTTTGTTACAATGCAAACAAAGCACAAAAAAATATTTGAGCAATCCCTCCATCCCGTTAATATCCCTCCAATCCCTTTTGGTCGGGGTTTTGCACAATTCCTCCTCGTCAATGTTTAGCTCAACAAGAATCTCTTTCACTTCGTTCAATGTGAATATTTTAATCCATTTACACCGAAAAATTTTAAGAAGCCAGTGTTCACTCCATCAAGATACTGTTTATACAAAACCTTAGAGAAAGTATTACTAGAGCAAGTGGTCAAGTTATAAGTTAATATTTTTGCGAAAAATCAACAATAATCAGCAAACGACAAAAAAAAAAGAATTAACAATAATCAGTAAACATCTTGCATAAAGGAAAGTGAGTGTGAGAGTTGAATCTCTCACACCAAAATTATCAAAAAATAAGTAAAGATTTCGTAAAATATATGCTTTATTTCTCTGGTTTTTTGTTACAATTCTCTCAAGAATTACAAGTGTTTTTTCTCTTTAGAATCCAAATGTATTTTTCCCAACCCCTTTCTTGGAGCCTCCACCACCACATATATAGTCCCATCTCTCCTTTAATAGGTTTAATGAGCATTTATGGCACAAATGTTGGGAATGTCCTGAAATCTTTTGTACTTACTCTAGATAAAGTTGTAGTGTCAAGGTTTGACAATTATATATTATTANTATTAGGTGGTTATAATGTTTTGCTAGAGACCGCTTATAATCTATGGTTTACGAATCCATTGCTAATATTATGTAATCCTACAGGATCACACACCTAAACAAACTAGATTAGTGATTAATTGGGTTTTAACAATATAATATATATGTTTTATATAA
>OVBE01016163.1:0-11074 GCA_900406425.1 Iberis pinnata | reverse complement strand
CACATTTCTCATTCAATATGACTTTAATTTTAACACATAAATAGTCCATTTTGTAGCTCAAGCTACAAGTTTTCCAATGGGCTCATAATCCGTTAATTCCGGGCAACGGTCTTGCCGGAATACTCACCGGAAAAGTGATGTTTAATCACTTGTTAAAGTTAAAATTAAAGTTCCAACAGGAGGTACATCTTTAAAGGAGGTACATGGTATTGCTTTCCAAAGCCAAATCTTTAAATTAACTTTTGAAAGTTTGTATTATGCAATATAGTCCACAATTTTATTCACAATTACTTAGAATCAGGCATCTTATAGATAATTATAAAATCTACAGAAAATAATTATTACATGAATATTGAATTAATAAACATTAAATACAAATTGCATAAGTCTTTAAGAAACATATTAACTATATCATAAATTACAATTCAAGTACCAAATTGTTAATCATAATTAACTTTCACAATTCTCTCATATATGATTAATGTACATTTAAATTAAAATATAAATATGTTGGTGTTAAAATGATTAATATTTTTTTAAAAAAAATACTAT
Organism: Iberis pinnata; assembly: GCA_900406425.1. Classification (NCBI taxonomy): domain Eukaryota; kingdom Viridiplantae; phylum Streptophyta; class Magnoliopsida; order Brassicales; family Brassicaceae; genus Iberis; species Iberis pinnata. The sequence continues at coordinate 10,522 of OVBE01016163.1, read as the reverse complement.
AGGGATCAAAATGTAAAGAAAAATATAATTTCATATTTGAGATTTTAAAAAGGTAAAGCTCATAGAAGCAAAATTTGAGGGTAAGTTATGGACTCTATTTCGTAACACTTCTTCTGTTAGACTATGTCGCATCTTTCTACACGTTGCTTAGTTTGGTTGTTAGGATATCTCCAAGACCACAAATTTGAGATATCATGTACTTCAAATTTGAGGTATCATTGGTTTTTTCAAAGGCAATACTTCAAATTTGAGATATCAAAAATATGTATTTTACAATATTTCTCGTATCTTTATTCACTTTTACATAACATATTTCAACTTATAAACAAATATAAAAACATTCATCTTTAGTTATTAAATGCAATATTTTTAATAAGACATTACATAATTATTGAAAAACATAGCAATAAAATCTTAAATAAAAATTCAAATATCATATTATTAATTAACATTATTACCATACATGATCCTATGTTGTAATTTTATTTTGTTGTTGTATTATTTGTGTATTATGTAATTTTATTGTGTTACATTGTTCTATTTTGTATTAAATTTTTCTTATGTTTTTTTATTTTGTAAAATAAATTTTAGTAGTAAGTGATATTTTTCTATTTTAATACTATAATTTTATTTCATATGTTTATAAACATAATATGTAAAAATTAATATACATTTAAAGTAAAACATAAAATATTAGCACTAAAATAATTAAAGTAAAATTTAACATTATTATTTAAGAGTAATAAATAAATATAGGGACTAAAAATACCAAAAAAATTGATACCTCAAATTTGGTACTGAAATAGTGATACTTCAAATTTGAGGTACCACTATTCCAATACCTCGGGAGAACGATTTATTAGTGCCCACACATGTAGTTATTTGGGTTATCCGTTCACACACATATGGACCATGCTATTAACTATCTGTATTATTTAATATTTGAATTTACTTACCTCCACTACGAAGTCATCGCTTATAAATGATTGACCATCACAACATTAACTAACCCGTTAACGTGGATGCTTCAGACTCTGATGTGGACATTATACTGGTGTCTATAAGAAACACTATCATTTTACAGAACTAAAATGATAATTTTTAATTTTAAATGACATTTTTTACTCATTTTAATGTCAAAACGACATCGTTTATCATTTACTCATCGGCTAGGTTTAATGAGTAAACGATGGGGGAACATTAAAATTTGGCATTTTAATTTTGTAAAATGACATCGTTTCTTATAGTTACCAATATGTTGTTCAAATCAGCGTCAGAGTCATCCACGTTAACATAATAGTCAACACTGTAATGGTCAATGCATTTATATGAATCGAATTCATAGTGGGGGTATGAAATTTCAAAAATTTAAAATTGTAGATAGTTAACAGCACAGTCGACATGTACGAGAATGAGTAACCCAACTTATAAAAAATAATAGTCATTCTTCCCCAATACCTCAAATTTTGAAGATTTGAAATATCCTTTAGAATGAAAACTCAAATTTGAGATATCTTTTGAAGATACACTTAGTTAAATATCAAGCACTTAGGGGCCGGTTGGGAGGAGACTGTAGAAGCTGTAACTTTTACCCACAACCTTTACGGTTTGTTTTCACCCAATCAAGCTTACTTTTTTAGTTATATCCTTTTACGTTATCTCTTTTTTTTGTTGCTCTTTTTTTAAAAGTCAACGCAAGGAGGCTATGGGTTGATTAAAATTTTCTTACAAAGGTTTTCTCTTTTTTCTTTCCCAAAAATTTTAAACTATTATAACTATTTATATACAATTCAAAATACAAAAAAAAAATAATTCATAATCTTCATTTTATTTTCATTATTTTAAAACCCATTTTGTTTAAATTTCAAATTATTAATTTTTGTTAATTTTATTCTATAGTTATATTATATTGAATTGATAAAAAATAAAAGTTCTAACAAAATATATTATCATAGAATAATTAGAATTCAATATAATATATAATTTAAATATAGAAAATAATATATATATATATTAAGGTATGTAAATGAATAATTAAGTGTTACATGAATTGTTGTTATTACATTATCTTTTATATTATTTATTTTATGAATTTTTCATATTCAAAATCCTATTATAAGAGTATGTAAGTTTTTAGTTTCCTTACTTTTCTAATATTATATTTTTTATTTTCCCTTATTGATTAATAAAAATAGTTTACAAGTTCAACATTTTTTCTTTAATCCATATTCTACAGCATGCCAAAAATGAAAGATTGTGCCATCTATATTCACACAACAACAACAAAGCATATTTAGTGAAGCAAACAATTTAGTGAGGCAAACAATTTAAACAAAGATTGTGCCATTTATATATGTACGCAACAACAATTTCACATAATGTGTAATGGAGTTGTTATTAACTAAGATATTTTAGCCCGTAATAATAGTTAATTTGTTGTTGACTAATATTTGTTCTTTTTTTGGCCTAATAAAAGAATAATCTTCTTTAACAAAAAATAAAATAAAAGTATAATCTATGAATAACCAACACATATCAAAACACTTATAAATACAGTGGTAATGTGTTTTCAAAACACTTATAAAAACAATTTATATAATTTTTTATTACCTAATTATAATTCTAAAACATAATAATTTTTTTTATATAATTTTTATTTATTTATTAAAGGTTACATTCACAACTTTTACAATTTTAATTACTGATAAAACTTTTATTTTTATTTAAAACAAAAAGTTATAATTCTTACCGTTAAAAACCTATACTAAAAACCTATAGTCCCTTTACAAATCGGCCCATTAGTTAGAAATAATGTAGCCTATCATCCTTCTACAATAATTTCACTTCATATCAACATGTATATCTATTGCTCATAAAAATCAGTTAACATTATATTTAGTCTCCACTCATTTTAAAAACCTCTCTCCTCTCTCTCTCTCTTCTTTTTCCTCTCTCGAGAAACTTTTGAGTTTCTCTTCTCCTGGAAAAATTTGACAGAGAAAATATTAAGATATGTTTGAGATTTATGTATATGGGCTTGTTGTGTAGTGTTATTGTTTCCCTAGGTATAAATACCTAAGAACTATCACTTTGTAATTGGAGATTTTGAGAGTAAATAATATTGAATCTTTCATGGTATCAGAGCCATGAAAGGCTTAAGAAGTTTTGTTCACACAATGAAATATAAATCGAGGTATTGTGTGTTCTTATATTGCTCGAAGTATGGGCATAATATTCAATATTGTTATCAAGTGCAAGGATATCCTGACTGGTGGCTGCAAAAGTATGGAGAAAACAGAAGAAACGAGGATTTTCTGGTAAATCGAAGAAAAATCTGTGTTATGACGGCACTTCTATAATTGACGTCGTTTCTGGAAATTGTGTAAATTGTGTGTGTAACACACAAAACCGAGACGTATCACACATGACGTATAATGATGATGCCTCTGAATCTGGAAAATCTTCTTCTCGGGTGTGTGACGACACACACACATCAAATCGAAACCGATGACGAGATTGACGAAAGATCAGTGGGAAAGGATTATGCAATCATTTGGATCAACATCAGACTTTGTAAAACCAGTTGGCAAGATTACATATGAATGGATTATTGATAGTCGAGCGTCAGATCATATGACAGGGACATTGAATCATATGTTCAACATATATCAAGTATCACTAAGTATGGTCGGGTTACGTAATGGATTATTGATATGATCAGTGGGAAAGGATTATGCAATCATTTGGATCAACATAATACTCTGTAAAACCGGTTGGTAAGATTACAAATGAATGGATTATTGATAATCGAGCGTCAGATCATATGACAGGGACATTGAATCATATGTTCGACATATATCAAGTATCACTAAGTATGGTCGGGTTACTTAATGGAACTACAGTTATTTGTGATCGAAAAGGAAGTGCAGCGTTGACAGAATCACTAACGCTGAAAGATGTTCTCTTTGTGGAGGAATTGAAATGCAATCTCATCTCAGTATCTCAAGTCATCGATGATAAGAATTGTATAGCGGTGTTCGCTAAGAAATGTTGTCTATTGAAAGATCTTAATTTGCATATTCCAATTAGAGTAGGAAAACATATAGAAGGACTGTATTTTCTACAAGGTATTGAGAGACTTCGACATGTCAAGAAATTGGGACGTTTGGAGTCTTTGGAGATATGGCATAAGAGGATGGTTCATGCCTCTAAGAGGTGATAAGGAGATTATCGGTGGTCGACCTGAAGAGTGCAGGTAAATGTTGTTGTGATATTTGTTTAAAAGCAAAACAATGTCGTAGTGAGTTTCCATTGAGTACTGATAAAGGAGTGTTTTGAGATGATTCACTATGACTTATGGGGACCATATCGAACGCAGAGTTCGTGTGGAGCTTATTATTTTCTCTATATAGTTGATGATTTTTCAAGAGTTGTATTAGGGCTGGGCGTTCGGATATCCGAATCCGATCGGGTTCGGGTTTTTGGATTTTCGGATTTTTGGGTTTTCAATTATAGAATCCGTTCGGGTATTTTAGGACTTTGGATCGGATTCGGTTTGGTTATACTCGGGTTCGGTTCGATTCGGGTTCGGGATCAGATTTTCGGATATTTCGGGTTTTTAATTCGGTTTCAGGTTTTTTGATTGAAATAGGATATAAATATCTAAAATGATTTGAAATGACCAGAATTAATAGATTGATTACCATTTTCTCCATCATTAATCAGTGTAATAAATCCAAGTTTTTGTAATATGTTAAATCATATAAACTTATATGCAAAAAAAAAATCACCAATTATGATAAAATACCAATGAACAATATATGTGATTGTGATTTCTCAAAGTCTCCGATGGAAGAGACCTTGAAAATTGAGAGGATTGTGAAAATCTCAAAAAACTAAAAAAATTAAAGAAGAAGAGAAAGAATCGATAATAGAAAGAAAAAAGTATGAATCGGTGTAGTATAGAAGAATTGGGGAATGTGATGTTGTGCACAAGGCTTTTATGTCATTGTTTTCATATGATACTAAGAGTATATTGACTTTCTTTGCGTTCGTCTTCGTTGTTTGAAGATGACCATTCCTCTTACAATCTTTGAGAAAATTAGTAAAATTGGTCTTTCTATAGTAGATATTTTGCTATATGTATTGTTTCAAATTCCATCTTATAGCTTAAAAGTAATCATGTAAACCATAAACTTAATATTATGAAATTTAGGTTTATGAATAAATTTCGGCTATTTCGGATATCCGAAATCCGTTCGGATATATCCGATCGGGTTCGGATAACCAAATTAAATAAATATAATATCCATTCAGATATTTTACTAAATCTGAACCCAATCCGAACCCGATTTTTTGGATCGGTTTCGGGTTCGGGTTCGGATTTCGGATATTATGCCCAGCCCTAAGTTGTATGGGTTTTTCTTCTTCTTGATAAGAAGCAGGTGGGGGAAAATATGGCGGATTTTTTTACTCTCATATTGAGACAGCTTGACAAGCATGTGAAAGTTGTGTGTAGTGATAATGGAAGTGAATTTATGAAGATGAAGAATTATTTTTGGGATAGACGAATTTTTCACTTGACTTCCTGCGTGGGGGCTCCTCAGAAAAATGGAAGAGTCGAAAGGAAACATCGTCATATATTGAATGTGGCACGAGCATTGATGTTTTAAGCACATCTACCAATAAGGTTTTGGGTAAATGTGTACTAAATACTGCATATTTAATCAATATGACACCATGTGAGTTACACAAAGGAAAAAGTCCTTATGAAATCATCTTTGGAAAAACTCCTATGTCACCTTTGTTGAAGAAAAATTCCCATATCTAGAGGAAAAGGTTTTGTCTGGAGTAGACAAGGTTGATTATGAGAAGTTGAGGTCCCAAGAATAAAATGTTGTTGTATATGAAGATGATGTAGTGATACCATCACAACTAGGTGTCGAGGTAGTAACTCAGACTCCCACAGAAGAAGTGATTGTTTTAACATAGAATGAGAATGTGGCAACAGACATTGTAGAGATTATTTCACGTCTTGAGTCTGAGCCATAGACTAAGACCGTGTGTAACACAACTGAGACTGTGTGTAACACAAGACTGGGCATATGAATGAGAAGGAAATAAGCTTCTATAAAGTTACGTGACTATTTTCGTAACACAGTGATTCAGACTGTGTCACACACAAAACTGTAGAGTGCGGATCATAAGTACAATCTTGAGAAATTCGTGAATTGCGACAGATTTTCTGAGTCTCACAAGTGTTTCTTGGCTAGTATAACTGCAGGAGTTGTGCCACGATCTTTCAATGAGGCAATGAAGTGCCCAAAGTTCATAGATGCAATGCGATTAGAGGTGGAAGCCTTAGAACGGAATAAAACTTGGTCTATTGAGCAACTGCTACCAGGTAAACACACAATTGGATGTAAGTGGGTTTATACTATCAAGTATAAGGTAGATGGAATGATTGAGAGATATAAGGCACGCTTTGTAGCCTTAGGTTATCGCCAAATCGAAGGAATTGATTAGTCTGACACATTTGCTCCCGTTGTGCCGATGAGCACGGTTTGGTTAGTTCTCAAAGTGGTTGTTGGAAAGAATTGGGAACTCCATAAACTGGATGTGCATAATGCATTTCTCCAAGGTGACTTAGAAGAAGAAGAATTTATGACTCTTCCTCAAAGTTTCAACGCTTCTAGAAAATGTATGGTATGTTATGTGCATAAATCATTATATGGTTTGAAACAGTCTCCGTGTTGTTGGTTCGCGAAACTCTCAGATGCACTTGTGATTTATGGTTTCTTGCAGAACAAATTTGATCATTGTATATTCTCACTGGTCAATGATTCTGTATAACTGCATATTCTAGTGTATGTGGATGATCTTGTGGTGACAGGGAACTCTCCTGTGGAAATTCAGAAGTTCAAGAAGTACTTGAGTGGTTGCTTTCATATGAAGGATTTGGGGAAGCTTAAGTATTTTTTTCGGACTAGAAGTTGCATGAAGCAAGGAAGGTATATATCTCTCACAGAGAAAATACGGTCTTGATATTATTGTTGATGTTGGGATGCTTTGTGGTAAGCCTGTTGATTTCCCGATGGAACCAAATCATCAGTTAGAAAAGTCTACCGGGAAAGAGCTTCTTCATCCAGATGAGTATAGACGGCTTGTTGGACGATTGATTTATCTTTCGGCTACTAGACCGGATATTGCTTATTTGGTACATATCTTATCTCAATTTATGTAAAATCCAAGAGAATATCATTGGACTGCTGCTTTGAGGGTTGTTTGATATTTGAAAGGGTGTCCAGGGTTAGGAATACTTTTGACATCTGATAATAACTTTTATCTGACAGCTTGGTGTGATTCATATTGGGCGGGTTGCCCTCTTAAGCGAAGATCATTAAATGGATGGTTAGTTCAACTTGTAGATTCTCCAATGTCTTGGAAATCAAAGAAACAAGATGTAGTCTCTTGTTCTTCCGCTGAAGCAAAATATCGAGCTATGGTTGCTGCGTTGAAAGAGTTAAAATGGATAAAGGGTGTGTTGTCTTCTATGGGTATTGCACATTCTAGTCCGATGGATATGTATTGTGATAGTTAGTCAACACTTCATATTGCAACTAATCATGTGTTTCATGAAAGGACCAAGCATGTAGAAGTGGATTTTCATTTCATCCATGATGATATTAAGCTTGGGATTGTTAGGACGAAGCATGTCTCTACAACGGATCAGCTAGCAGATATATTCACTAAGGCGCTTCGAGGATGCCTATTTCAGCTACTTATGTCCAAGTTGGGCATTCAGGATCTTTATGCTCCAACCTGAGAGGGGTATTAAGATATATTTAAGCTTTATGTATATGGGCTCGTTGTATAGGGTTATTATTTCCCTAGGTATAAATACCTTAGAATTATCACTTTGTAATTGGAGATTTTAAGAGTAAATAATATCGAATCTTTCATGAAAGAGGCGAGCCACCGATGATTCTTCTTCTGAGCACGTGCACTTGTACCATGATTTGCATCCTTCGGTGAATCTGGTTGTGGAGGAGTCCCTCAGCCCAGCGCTTCATTATTTTCTAGGCATTTTCGACTCAGCCTTCCAACTCGAGTCACGCGAGTCATAGGAGAGTTCCTGTCGAGTGAAGCTTCTTTGTGGGATTCCGGTGAGAGATCCTCTAGTTTCCTAGCGTGTAGAGTGGAAGACGGTGGTATCCGATGAGATGGCGGCGAGGTCAGTCTGGTTAGCTACAGATCTGGAGGTGTCGGGGGTTTGGGGAGGCTAGGATCTCTAGGGGACGATAATTCTACTATTTCCTGACTAAACCAACCACTCCCAATCTGTTAGCTAGTCCCTTCCGCAAACCTCTCTTTGTCATGCATCGGTTGTAGTCGGGAGTTTCCAACTACAAGATCTGATTCTTACTCCATTTTTCAGTTTATCTTTCTTGTGGTTGTCAGAGTTGGTCTTGTTTCTCTGGCGGTTCAGCCCGCGTCGCTCTGGTCATTGACGTCTTGGAGTTGGTGAATTTGTAGCAAGGGCGGCGGCCTAGTCTGGTTCTCAAACAAAGAGTTCTGGGGTTTTTGCATTGTGGGCTTGGTTACGGTTGGGCCAAATTTGGATGGGTCCTATTTGGGTTGTCTAATTTCTTGGACTATATTGGGTTAGAAGATTGAGTTATTTGTTGTCATGGAATAGGCCCATTAGTGATTTTGTAATGAGCTTATATTCCAATATGGAATATGCTTATATTTTAATAGAAAATCTTCTTTCAAAAACCATATATATTTAGTTTTTATTTGTAGTGTGGAATCGGTTAGAATTTGAGATTAAAGATGAGAGAATTGAGTGAAGAACAAAAAAGAGTAAAACTTTGCATAAGGTAACCGAGAGAGTGATTGAATATAGAGCTTATCAGAAGAATGAGAATGAGCATGAGAGTATGAAAACCAGAATGTAACTTGAGAATGAGAGAGTGTTTAAAACGTAAGTAAACTGCAAGAGTATGAAGATTTTGAGAAAGAATAATAAACAAAACTATATTGAAGTGAGAGGTCTAACTCTCCTTAGGTTTACAACAAAGGAGAACATATATAGAGTTTAAACTTAAATTTAAATATATAAGCTCCAAGCTAAAGTAAATGCTTAGACGAGTGAAGAACAAAGATGTCTCACAGCTTGCCCATCTTGTAGCCTATTCCACCGTCTATCACGTTTGTAGAGAAAGGAAGAACATACTGCATAAAGCCACATCCACCAACCATCTTGGACTGCTCAAACTTATTGAGAAACCTTAAGGACATCATCCTCCCGAGAATTGCGAGAAAAGGATTTTAAAATATTATATCGAAGTGGTTTGCACATAGCCACTTATACTTGGATTTTGAATCTACTATGGTTTCCTCTTGTTGAGTCCGAAAATTAAAAGAAATAATTGAAGATGACGTGGAAGTGAAGCTTGGAGCTAAAGTTAAATCTTTGGTGAATATTGAAAGTTGCTGCGTCTTGGATGCTATAAATACAAGATATATGAGTCAAATTAGGTTAGCCGCTCAGAAAAGAAAAAGCTCAATCTATTGAAGATCGGTCTCTGGAAAAAGGTACAGATCGAGTGTCTGAGACACTTAAACCAGTGTGTTACCTTCTGAATCACGAGGTATTTTAGATCAAGGATAGAATTAGGAGAAAGACCTAAGTGTTATGATTCTTGTATCTGTATTAGAGACGTATGTGTCTCATTATAGGATAGAGATTGATTGGTGTCGAACTAAGGAGTGTCTTAGTGTCGAATAATTCCATTAGGCAAGATCTTGTTGAAAGTTTGTCTAATAAATCTCCAGTGATTGATTTGAGGACGTAGGCATATTTCTGAACCTCGTTAAATCTCTTGTGTGCTCATATTCTCGTTTTTACAATTGGTATCAGAGCCAAACACCTAACCTCACAGGTGAGATCCTGAAAAAGAGAATATGACGACATGTACAGAGATAATGGCTCCATACACTGTCTTGTTGAATGATGTCAATTATGGACACTGGAAAGTAAGAATGAAGGCAAACATACGAGCGATTGATGAAGATGTTTGGACAATTATTCAAAATGGTTGGGAAGAGCCGTGTGTAATTGCAGAAGATGGGACTAAGACATGGACATCAACAGAGAAAAGGATGTCAAAATTTAACGCAAAAGCGTTAGTTGAAATCTTCAAATCAGTAAATCAAGAGCAATTTGAACTTATACAAGGATGTGAATCAGCTAAAGAAGCATGGGATATTCTACAAAATGCTTTTGAAGGCACTGCCAACGTTAGGAGGACACGATTGGATATGTTGTCATCACAGTTTGAGAACTTAAAGATGAATGATGATGAGAAGGTAGAAGAATTCAGTGCTAAGCTTAATTCTATTCCTAATGCAGCAAAAGTATTGGGTAAAAGTTACAATGACGCAAAATTGGTAAAGAAATTTTTGCGATGCTTGCCTACAAAGTTTGCAGCTCATAAAGCTGTGATAAAAATGACGA
>OVBE01016162.1:0-11074 GCA_900406425.1 Iberis pinnata | reverse complement strand
TCTGTATGCATCTAAGTGTTCCTACCTTTAGCCTTCTCCTAAAGCTCATTCCCTTTTTGAGAAAACCCTTGTTCTGAATTATCNTCCCTTTTTGAGAAAACCCTTGTTCTGAATTATCAACCATTGCATGAAGGGGTCATCTTTACCCCTTAATCTGTCCTTGACCAAATGAGTTCATTGAAGGCACATGACTTGATCCATGGTTCCTGATTAATGAATGTTAAAGGAGCAACCGAATTTGAATGCATTGTGGAAGTTGGAATTGGTCTGTGATGAACCGATGAGTATGGCTAAAGATTTTAAGTAGGATGAGCTTAGGACTGCATTCTAGAACTAGTAACCAGGACATTAATATTGCATGTGTTAGCAGCATGTTTTGGTTCTGAGTTTCCACTTTTAAACCTCACTCCCAGACTTCTAAATTATTTGCTTGAGGGAAGGAAATAATTTAGTTTGGGGGAGTTGATGACTCTGAAATTTTCATGGTTTTTACAAGTTATTTAGCATCAATTTTGAGATCTTTAGGCGTGCATACATCACATTTGTAGTTATTTCAGTAAGTTTGTGGTTCTTAGGACTTTTGCATTAGAATTCGCATATGCACGCATTTTGGAGATTTTTTAGGAATTTCAGGAGTTTTCAGGAAGGTTTTGAGAGAATTCAGAAAAGGAGCAGAAAATATGGAATGGACCAGCACTCAACCTGGAATGGACCAGCACTCAACTTGGATCGATCTCAGGAAAAGCCTGGATCGATCTTAGGTTTACACCTGGATCGATCTCAGGTGTTTGCCTAGATCTATCTCCTCTTCATCTTGGCTCGGTCTCCACTCCAACTTTGAATCGATCCCATATTTAAGCCACATACCAGCTGGATTGATCTCCACACCATCATGGATCGATCCCATTTTCTCCTTGGATCGATCCCATTTTCACCATGGATAGATCTCCTTTCTCACCTTAGCTCTATCACGCATTCTTCTCAGCTCGAGTCAAGCACGCTCCGACCCAACCAACTCAAATCCAGAATGGACCTGACCCAAGATCCAAACCACTGATTATTTTTTGTCTTTAGTGCGATTTAGGGATTTTCTCTGGACACTATAAAAGCTCTAAAGCGCCCTCTTTTTACCAAGTCTTGTTTTTTGTTTTATTTTTAGGTTTTTGTCTTAGGTTTTCATTTCCTTTGTTTTTCTTGGTGTTCTTGGTGTAAAAAACCCAGAATGTTTTAAGTTTATGCTAATCTACTGTTTTCTTTTACTTTCCTTCTTAGTTTTAGGTTGTTGTTTATCTGGTGTATATTGATCTTCTGTTTTTGCTTTTAATCTTCTGTTTTAAGCTTTGATCATTTTCTGGATTTGTTATTGTTCCATTGTTGTTCTTGCTTTTCTTGAGTTCTTAGTGTTGTTGTTGTTCTTCAACTGTTTAACATTTGATCATCATGTTTAGATTTGAAGTTATCAATTCTGTTTTTCCTGTTTTCATTTCTATGAGTAGTGAGTAGTTTCCTGAAGTTCCTGAGGATGGGGTAGACTAGGGTTGATGTCCTGATCTCACCTTTAACACCTATGCTTATTTGAATATACATCCCTTTTGTTTCATTGTGCTTTATGCTGGTTTCGTTTACGCCAATCAAAATCCGATCTTGGGCATTCTAGCGCCCGAAAAGCATTCAATGGAATGTTTGATCATGGTGAATTCATAGATTAGCTCATCCTTACGCAACGCCTTAGATGCTTAGGACATGCATCTCAGCCTAAGGGGTTGGATGTCTAGGGGTCTTTTTGGCTTTGGTAGGTTGGTTCTTAATGCCTTCTAGGTAGTGTACCTTTAACGGAAGTTAGGACTGCTGATTGCTTAGGTTGATTCCATTTATCAAGGGACTGGACTTGGTTACTTATGAACCTATCGTCTAGGGATAGCTCATTGTTGTTTGAGGTATGTTAGGTGCTTAGGTAGTTTGGGACAGATCTCTGGTTGATTACCCTTTGTCCTCAGGAACTGCTTTACACTTGATTACATCCTTCCCTTCTCTGCTTTTTCCTCTGCTTTTACCTTTTAGCATTTTTAGCATCTTATGCATTTTGCTCTGTGTATGCTTTTTAGTTCCAACATGTTTCATTTTACTTAGGACATGTTAGTAAACCACCCCTTTATATTGTTTAGCTTGACTTAGAAGCATCCATTGCAATCTTGATTACTAGTGCACACATATTTGGATTGACACCTCATCTATACTACACTGATAGGGAATTGATATCTCAGGACCTCAAAAATCCTACTATCAATATTTTTTTAGCATATGGTTTTATGGGATGAGGAAACGGACTTCGAGGTCCGCTGTTTAATCCTTTTTAATTATTTTTCTTTTTATTGAAGAGAAAGAGTGAAAGGATCCATATCATACTGAAAGACCTTGTCGATTTTACAGAGAACTGAAGAGCAAGATATCTAGCTTTCAAAGTATTACCAACACCATAAGCAAGAGAATTTAAGATCAATTTAAAGTCATATCCAAATAGAGCTAGCATTAAATCATCAACAATCCAAAAGAATCATAACTTTCAAAAGCATATTAATCAGTCAATGAGGTTCCAATCCTAAACGCAGCAGTTAATCTAAGTCAGTAATCAAATAGAAATTAATATTAAACTCACACTAGCTAATAATTATCAAAGATGTTGGTCACTGTTCCTTCGACTCGACTAAATCAAAAACAAAAATTTTGAAAATTTTCACCAAAATGACGAAATACCCAAACGACACATTATTTATTATCAATATTCTACTAATATGATATTGTTTGCTTTTAACCACAAAAACGTATATCTTTTTATTGGGTATTTAACCCAAAAAGCGCCTACCAATTAGAATTAGAACTTTTTAATATATTAACCAACTCTTTAGAAGATATTTGCTTTTTACGCTATGAATCTCACGCTAAGCCCGCAAAGTGCAGCCCACTTTGATGCTAAGACGGACAGTAGCCCAATTAAAGAGGTTTCGACTAACTTCAAAAATTTCAACCGACTTGAAAAATGTGTAGTGGAACTTCACATATTTCAACAAACTTCAAAATATTTCTGAGAGCTAACTCACAAAATTATATTTTTTTAAACCTATACGAAATCTTGATTTAACATTAATATACTCGTCTTATGAAAAAAATGTGTAGTGGAAGTGTGGAACTATGTATGCTGTTTAGGTAAGAGAATCCAAACCCAAAAAAAGTATTTGCTAAGTTACAAATGGTCAATTTCTTTCTTTTTTAATCATAAATATTTGTAGATGTTTTGAATTTTCTTTTTGAGATATAAAACCTAGTGGAAAACGTATGTGTAACGATTGAAAAATAGCTAGCTAATGTATGTATATATATACATATATATACACAAGACTATAAAAAGAGTGAGAGTACATTCCATTGTGATAAAACAAAGTATAATTAAAAATGCATGAAGAGGCCATAATAATCGATTAAAGAAAAAAATAAAAATATACGATCGATTAGACCATGTGCATTGCACAATTTAAAAAAAAAGTTCTTATTTTTAATTTCTTTTGAAAAAAAAAAAATATATATATTGGACCAATCATAGATCGGCATGTGTTGGTGGGATCTATAAATAGTGTAAAAGTTTGATCTCAAATAAGATATAAAAGACTTTGTTTCTTAATTTTTTGTTGGAGCCCACGCTTAAGAGCCCCTCTAAATACGAGCGATGATCATGCTCTTAGAACCTTAATAGGAGATTTCAAGATTGGATGTGTATTTTACATGTAAATGTACGGAAAACCAAATCACGTAATTTTGGCTTCAAAATGATAGAACAACCTTATCACATGCTAATTTAAATCTACGGAGCTCAATATATCATGGTGGACCAATGATGTTTTTCTATATATCCAATATTAGAAGAAGTTGGAGTCATAAGGATCTTATTAGAAAATTTATACGATTTAAGATTACTATACATATCATAGTTAATTATAGATTCAGAGATAGCCAGCTGTAAAGGAGCGAAAATCATTCTTAATGTCTATTATATATCTTCCATAATAATAGAGTTCAATGTAGGTACGTACGGACGTTCGAGTATTCAGTTCGATTCGATTCGGTGTTTTTGGGTATTAGATAATCTAGATAGAGAATTTTAAGATCTATTCGGTTATTTTTTTAGTTTGGTTCGGATTCGGTTTAATTTCTAAATTTTTTCATTTTGGTTCGGGTTCTAATCTGATTATTTGGGTAGTAGATTTTGATATCCATTCGGATAATTATTTCATTCTTATTAATATTGTATAATTTAAATGTATGTAGTTTTATTATTTGTATATTTGATAATAATACATTTTTATTTTGGGTGAAGTACGGTTCGATTTCTAAAATTTCGGTTTGGTTCAGGTTCGGTTCAAATTATTTGGATAACAGATTTTGAAATTTCATAATTCAGTTCAGATTCAGATTTTGGTTCGGTTCAATTTAATTTTTTAGATATCTGTTATTTTGCCTACCCTTAATATATGTAATTGTAGAAAATTTTAAAATTTAATAAATTCTTTAGAACGTATTCCACATATTTTTATTACATTTAAATAAAAAATCCACTTTCTAATAACATTTATAATACAAAAAGATGTTCATATTGAAAAGATACAAATTTTAGACCACTTCACCAAAGTCATTTTCTCTATATATTTTATATTTTGAGATTTGTAAAATACTAGCAGAATAAGAATTCAATGCTTTGACTCCCAAATCTGTTATCAAATATTTATGGTTTCAATGTTAATTTTCTAATTAAAACTTTGATATGAATCTCTAGACAAATAGTGAACTATTAACAAATAATTAAAATTGAAAAAAATCAGAAAAATTAAATATGATAACAATTTATCTGGTTTTATTGTTCATGGTGTTCATTCCATAACGACTGATAAAAGTCTACCATCACATTTTTTGAAAATATCATTGATCGTCTTGTTTTAATTCTTCTTGTTTAATTTAGAGACTACATGGTGTATTGGTGTTCCGTAATATACATAGGATAAGTTTAATAATAAAGTTTATTTTACAAAATGTTATTTTATTTTTTCAAAAATGTGTTGATAATTTAAATTAAATTTATAGTATAGTAAAAATTAGAAATATTATAAACTAAAATCTCTAATCAACACATATTTAAACTACATTAAAACTTTATGATGATAAAGTTTCTAAACTTAAATCTATTTTAAAGTTCACAATAAAAATAAAAATAAAAATATTTAACTTATATTTTTATATGTTATGCCCGATGTGACAAAAAAAATTTTGTTATAAAATACACTATTACATTTAAATTTTAAAAATATAAAATATTTAATTATTTTGTTATGTTTGATATAATTATTAATTTTAACTAAAAAACTAAATTAATCAAAATAAAATTTTAAATTAAAATATTTATAAATAAGAGTTATTGCTACTATAATATTTTTTTTTTATCGAACACAAAAAAGGAGATGTAAAGTAAACAACAATTTCAAATTACTTTATCTCCCTCCCTTTCCATCAATAAACGTGCATTACGTAAAAACAATAATTAACCTAACTAAACCTCCAACCATAATTATTTTAAAACCATCTTCTGATCACTACATATATCGTTCCACAAGAATTCGTTGCAAAAAAAACTCAGGGATCCACCAACTACTGTCCAAGAATCCTAATGTATGTTCGCATCGCTCTGAATCCGTCCACAATTTTCAACCTTTATGAAAAATAGAGACAACCTTTCCCTTAACACAAAATTTTATTTCACGTTTGATAATACAATTACAAGATTTTCTTTTCAATGTTGTATCACAAGTTATTCTCTGATACACTTGTCTTGTACTCTCACAAACCGAAACAAAGACTTTCACCCAATAACTCACAAAGATCAAATCTCTCTCAAACCCAAAACCCCAATCTCACTTTTATGCGGCACAAGCTTCTTTTTCACCTTGCCCACCTTTTTATCCTTCACACGCAAAACCCTTAAGTTTGTTTCCTTTTTCAACTTGATCCGATTCTCTTTCTCAAATCATTCCATAATCTTCATTTCCTCTTTTTGCTTTATTCGCACCATTCCATTCTTGAAAAAATTTAGTGACTCGAAGTTGTTGTTCCTGCTTCTTTTTAAGTTGTGATTCCTCTTGATGTTGTGTCATCAATTCTTTGCATCCGCAATCTCCCCCTTTTTGACTGAGTTTGATAGTAAAAAAACACCTGCACAGACACAATTCAAACAACACCAAGCGCAATTTTACAAGACAAATGTGATACTGTATCATGCAAATGCTGGTCAACAAACAGATCAAATACCAATCCATAACCAAGGATAAAAACAATTTAGGTTTAGAACACATCAACCAAAACAAAAAGATTCATCCAAAAAACAGCCAAGGTTCTACTTAATACAAAAGATCAAAGAAAAACTAGTCAATGAGCTTAAGTAATCATTGGTCAGCATCTACATCTAAACCATTTTGATCATGTTCAGCCTGATCTCCCCCTGCTTGGTAGCATAACTCAGTCAAAAATAACCGAAATGCAAGAGCAGAGTAAAAGGAGTGGAGAACTTACCTGAATCAAGTGCACGTTGGAGAATGCGTATTGCCTGAATGACTGCCTGACGCAAGGACTCAGGATTGCATGTAGAAGTGCCAAGACGAGGATCCATACGGTACATAGGTAGAGCTTGAAGGCATTCATACTCTTTGAGAGTCACATGATGTTGATGTTGCAACAGACGGAAGATCAAAGACGAAAACGGCAGATAATACTTGGTGTATGGCTCATATCCTCTCTGTAGAGCTTGATTATAAATCAGACGCTCAAAATCAATGGGGATCCCATGAAAATTCCGATAGACCAAGCGAGCACGAGACACAATCTTGTAAGTAATGTTCTTGGTAGGCAGCCAGTTATGACAACAGATCTTGTACAGAGCAGCTTTGCCAGGAGCAAAGTGTGTGGTCTTCAAATCAACCAAAGATGTCACAATTTCTTCAGTGAGAAACGCTGCCAGAGTGTCTTCAGAGACTGCATTTGTAACTGCTTCAAACGCATGATCATCCATATCAGACAACCCGAGAGCCGGATTAATGTGAGTTTCCGAG
Organism: Iberis pinnata; assembly: GCA_900406425.1. Classification (NCBI taxonomy): domain Eukaryota; kingdom Viridiplantae; phylum Streptophyta; class Magnoliopsida; order Brassicales; family Brassicaceae; genus Iberis; species Iberis pinnata. Next base: position 3,929 of record OVBE01016162.1, on the reverse strand, counting down.
AATGCATAGGAATGGCCGCGAACCCAGATCAGCAGAGAAGTGAGCTCAGTACGCTTAGATGGCAGATGTGCCCAGAATTCACACCCAACCGGGTGGAAAAAATCCAGTAAGCCCACAATGGTGTTAAGACAACCAAAAATTTGAAGCATGGGTTCAATGTGGGCAGGCAGCACAGTAAGATCGATATTACGTTCATGCAACAGAGAGATAGTGTGAAAGATATCATACCGCTTCTGAGAGAGATCAGAGAATAAGTGAGTCGTGTCAAACACAGGTGGAGGAACATGAGTATAAGCCTGAGAACGAGAACGTGTACGGTGGACATTCTGACTAGGAGCCACTGAGCGGAGCTTGGGCCAAGAAGTTGAGGCTGGAACAGTGTCTACATGTACCGGATTTTGTGATGGTGATTGCTCAGAATCATCCGCACCCGTAGTATGAAAAGCATGATCAGTAGATGCTGTTGAGGTTGAGGCAACAGATTGACCAGACATCACTGCTGGATTCACATCATGAAGGACCAAAGGAAGAGTTCGGAAGTCAAAAGGTGCAGTTTCCGCAGGAGCAATTGGAACAGACATAGACGCACCAAAGTGTGTGTCGGAATCAGAATCAGACGATGAGGATCCCGGTGAAAGAGTAACATCATGCTTCACAAGACGAGAAATACCAGGATTAAACGATTCATAGTGTTGGGAAGAACAAGGGTTTTTTTGTTTGATTGTTGAGTAGTCGAACCGATGTGACAGTTTATAAAGAAACTGTAACCCTAGAAGTGCAACCGTCTCTTTCCCGCCAACCGCCTTATTGTGAAGCGAGCAAAAAAGCCCAATGGGCCATACCACACCTGAAACTGTGTCAACAACAGTAATAGAAACATGGCGAATGGTTAACACATAGTACATTGCAAACTAAATGAGCCTTACTTAGAACCCTGTGAAGAGACCTCACGTCAAACTTGAGCAACCACTTGATATTTAAGAATGGTCAGAAGAACGAGAAACCATGGTGATCAATAAGAGCATTTTTTAAAACATTTTATAGAAGACTGTGCACGACATTGTGAGTTACCTACAACCTGACTGAATCTTGTGCATGTAACAGAGTGAAAGTGTGTGTAGAGCTCAACAGCGAAAACATTGATGTGATATAACAGTGACTAGTCTTTCACACTGGCATACCTTAATCCAGTGAGAAACCACGTTTTCAACCTTCTGATGGATCTCAAGGCAGCTGGGATTTCTGTGGGGAGGCACAATAGAGTTGTAATATGAAACTCGTGTTGTTATAGTCTCAGCCTTCCCCACTTTTTTATTTTTTTTGTTTATTGTTTTTTATATTATCCTTAGCTCTTTGACCTCCTTGAGATCCACTCAACTGTACGTGTGCTCACAAGGAATGGCATGACAAGCAGCTCTTTTTCACTGTGCATCAAGTTAGTACATTAATATTTATCATGTTAAGCTACCAGAACACACCTTACTTGTTGAAACAACAGGTCAGAGATCACAGACTCCAATAGATTTTCCAAGTGAACAAATCTATTGAAATCCAGTAGCTTGGTAAAAATATCAGCGAGTTGCAATTCTGTGCTCACATGATCAACCATGACAACCTTGTCTTCAACCAATTCCCTAATAAAATGGTGCCTTATATTTATGTGTTTGGTCCTTGAGTGTTGTACAGGGTTCTTTGAGATGTTTATGTCACTCTGATTATCACAATGTACCAGCATCGGACCAATCGCATATCCATAGTCATTACTCATGTGTTTCATCCATATTAATTGTGTGCAACAGCTCCCAAGAGCAATGTACTCAGCCTCTGCGGTTGAAAGAGATACAATGTTATATTTCCTGCTCAACCAAGAAATCAAATTGTTCCCCAGAAAAAAATCCCCCACCACTTGTACTGCGCCGATCATCCAGGCTACCTGTCAAATCGGCATCACAGTATCCTGCCAAGTTGGGATTGCTGTCTTTGGTGTAGTACAACCTGAGATTAGTTGTTCTTTTCACATACTTAACAATTCTTTTGAGGGCTTGTAAATGTGACACTTTCGGTTGCGCTTGATATCTTGCGCATACTCTAACACTAAGACTGATGTCAGGTTGGCTGGCAGTGAGATATAACAGGCTTTCGATCATACCCCAATACAGCTTTTGATCAACATCCTCTCCTTGCTCATCTTTGGACAATTTGCATGTAGTGCTCATTGGTGTCTTGACAGTCTTGCATGAGTCCATTCCAAATCTTGTTACCAAAATCGTGGCGTACGTACTTTGGGATATGAAAATTTCATCCTTCTTCTGTTGTACCTGCAAGCCAAGGAAATATGTCAGTTCACCACACATGCTCATCTCAAATTCCTGTTTCATGCGTTTAACAAAGTCAACAACAAGTGCATCACTTGTAGAGCCAAACACGATATCATCTACATAAATTTGAACAACCAAAAACTCATGATTTATTTTATAGTGGAATAACGTCTTTTCCACACTCCCACGCGTGTATCCTTTATCCAGAAGAAAGATTGTTAGCCTCTCATACCATGCTCTGGGGGCTTACTTCAACCCATACAAAGNATGAGTAGGGTGATCTACATCTTCAAAACCTTTTGATTGTTCCACATATACTTCTTCCTGAATTACCCCATTCAAGAAGGCACTCTTGACATCCATTTGGTGTTGTTTGAATCCCATGACACATACCATACCCAACAAGAACTGAATTGATTCTAGACGAGCAACTGGAGCAAAGGTCTCATAAAAGTCGGTTCCTTCCACTTGTGAGTACCCTTGGGTAACCAATCTAGCTTTGTTCCATACCACATGGCATGTTTCATCTATCTTGTTCTTGAAGATCCACTTGGTCCCCACAACATTGACATATTCAGTCCTAGGCACTAATGTCCACACTTTACTCCTTTCAAACTGCTCAAGTTCCTCTTGCATTGATCCAATCCATTATTCGTCTTCCAATGCTTCCTTATGTGTCTTTGGCTTTATTGTGGACACAAAGCATGAATACCCAACCATTTCTCTGAAATTGATCTTCTTCTGCCTAGTCACTCTAGCATCAGTGACTTTACCAATAACATCCTTCTCTGAGTGATTTCGATGAACACTTGGTTGATCTATTATCAAATCTTCTGTATCCGTAGCAACTTCTTCTGAATCTATCACACCTCTAGTTCCAGTGGAATCTTGTCCTACTGTCTGCCTTGATATATAGAGTTCTAGGTTAGTGATACCTTCAGTGATCTACTGAAGATCATCAAACACAACATTCACAGTCTTCATCACAACCTTGGTACATTTGTTATAGACTTTGTACGTTGTACTTGTGACAGAGTAACCCAAGAAAATTCCTTCATCACTTCTGGCGTCAAATTTTCCCAGTTGATCTCTATCATTAAGTATGTAGCACACACACCCAAATACGTGGAAGCATTTTACACTCGGTGGTTTCCCTTTCCATAGTTCATATGGTGTTTTTGCAGTACCTTTCCTGACATATACTCTGTTGATGATGTAACATGGTGTGCTAATAGCTTCAGCCCAAAAGTGTTTGGCCACTTGATTTGCATGTAGCATAGCCCTAGCCATCTCTTGTAGAGTTCTGTTCTTGCGTTCAACAACTCTATTCTGTTGGGGTGTCCTTGGTACAAACAACTGATGAGTTATACCTTGATCAGCACATAATTTTTCAAAGGCTTCATTCAGGAATTCACTTCCCCTGTCANACTTCTCATTTTTTAGTTGCAAAGCCAGAATCCTGAAGCTATCCAAGGTCTCCGATTTTTCTCTAAGGAATCTGACCCATGTGTATCTTGTGAAGTCATCAAAAAGTACAAAAATGTACTTCTTTCCAGCAATGCTTTCCACTTGTATGGGTCCCATTAGATCCATGTGTACTAGATCCAACGG
>OVBE01016161.1:0-11075 GCA_900406425.1 Iberis pinnata | reverse complement strand
AGGCGTAATAACCTCGGTTTTGGTCAAAGGGGGTTGACTGAAAACGGGGTGTTACACTGTTGCTCCTCACGCCTCAGCTTCATCTCCCTGTACGTCGTGGTTTGGACCGTTGAGGTTCCTCTCTGGCATGACCAGATCTCAGTCACAAGGTAACTCTCCATCCTTGTTTAAAGATGAGACATTTTGGTACGAATCTGGCCTTCAAAACCATCTCTCTTGCCATGTTTTCTCTATTCCGGTGATCTCTCAAAACGACTCCTGGTCCAAACCAGCTATTGATGACAACATCTACTCGATTATATCTTTTTCAAATGGTCATAAATAGGTTCGAGCCTCTCTGTACCCAGGTACGGTTGTGATTTTTGCTTCTGCTATATTGGGCAAGACCTCTGCCAGAGTGTTGAAGCCTCCTTGCATCTGCCTGGCTCGTATTTCATCTGATGATCTCTTTCCTCCCTGTCAGTCAAGGTCCCGACTCAAGCTATCGAATCGCAACACTAAAAACTCTTTACATTATGAAGCTCTCTCACTGAAGATCTCTTCCATTTCCTGTCAGTCAAGGTCCTGGCTCAAGCTATCGAACCGCAACACTACAAACTCTTTACATTTCGAAGCTCTCCCACTGAAGATCAACAACAATTCTTCCTCCTTCTTACAAAGTCTATGCCCTACGGAAATAGGAAGCTTTCTTCTCATGTTTTTTTTCCTTGGATAAATAAATAGTTCGTGACTTTAGATTTCAAGATGTTTTTTCCATATCTACCCACCAATATTGTTCCATCTCGAGCATTCTTCCTCCCTCATCAAGCACTTTATGTCATAGAATCATGGTGTCCAATAAATTTAATTTCTTGGACTAAGTTCAAGACTATTAAAAATGTTGTGTTGATGGATTTCAGGAAGTTTTTCTCATACTTAATCTCTTTCATTCGTAATCTATTTCAGTCTTTCAAAGGTGGTAGAATGAATCTACGTTTCAAAACTGTCTAAAAATCAAATTTGGGTCTTAAGCTACCTAAGAATCTCTTTGACTACCTAGAAGTTGCGATTGTGAATTATTTTCAAGTGACCATCTTCAAATTTGTCAAGAAAGTGGAAATGAATTATGATTCATCTATAAGTTGATCATATTTATAATCTTAATTTTTCTTATGAGTTGTTACCAAAGACCAATTCATTTGGTTTATCATGACTTATATAGCATATATTCTTTTGATTTGACATTGCCCATCCTATTTGCACATCATCATATGTTTGGTGTTACTCTATCCTATAATCAAATAATTGTGAAATAAAGAAACCGTCAACGAAAAAACCCCAAGCCCAGAGAAATATTCGAGTAACAACATAACATAAAAAGTTCAGCGTAAAGAAGATTGACATATTAAAACACAAAAATACATATTAAATTGGGCTATAAATGGACTAGCGTGCAACAGATTGAGGGACAAAATAATCTTAGCTCACATATGATCCTAAACTCTCAACCTAGTTCGTGGAACTATTTAATCTCTCATTAGTGTCATTTTGTCTCTTAGCTCATCTCAAACCCTTAACACAATTATCAGCTTATTTGATTTCTCAACTTAATTTCTAGGTTTCAATCTGTATTAAAATTTTAGTTTAAATAGCAAATCGGTTTGGTGTTGTTTGACACCTACATTTGGTGCCATTAATGCCATTAATGAGAACTGACATTCTTAACTTTTTTCCCGAAGATACAAGTCACTGTTACGACATGACTTTGCATTATTAAGCCTCAATCCTCAACCACATAAAAGCAATTTTCATATGGCTAGCAACGCTAAAAACTCCCCTAGACGGTACAGAAGAATCTGCTGCGGGACATCCATTAAGATCCATAACAAGACTAACATGCATCCTTGGATAAACCCAAGAGAACTTACATATCCGTTTGGAAAGGATGAAAAGTTTGATTGGGGGAAAGACATGAGCCATCTCACCTCCATAGTGACAATGTTCTAGTGGCAACCCTGGTAAGTGGACAAACCGAGCAATTAAAGAGGGTTCTATCGATCAACAGCGCAAAATAATGAAATGAACAAAGTCACAGTCGATATGTTGGATACCTTTTCATTTCGGAGTAGTGCAATATAGCCTCTGATGAGCCAAGCCAGTAGGGCCATAATCATTGTCTTTCCCTCTGCTAACGAGTTTGAAGGCAAGAAGCACTAGGCAAGACAACCCCCTCAAAAGCCTAATGATAACATTCTCAAGGAAAAAAAGAGAGAGGAGTAGTTTCGCGGAGAGACATCTATGTCTTGTAGACAACATGAACTTGATTATAATTATTTTTAGTTTTTTTTTGTTGTTGCTTATTTTTGGGTAAAATAATCGAATCAAATAAGAACTGATAGTATTTCGGATCTAATATTTCTAGAACCAAACCAAACCGAATCCATTTGAAAACAATGCTCTAAGGTATCCCAAATGGTTTCTATAATAAAGGAACAAAAAGAATCGGAACCAAGTGGTGCTCACCTGAATTGAATACCACCCTTAATAAAGGAGTATATCATGCCAATACATACCATTTATTTTCATACAGAGGGTGTGGTTGTTTATGAAACATGAGGATTTTAGAGTTAAATAAAGTTGTGGAGTTGAAAGAAAAGAACCAAAACGCTTTAATTATTAAAAAAAAGAGACAATCACCAGAGCAGACTAAATGTAGAATTATAACTAATCTTAGTTTATCTCGTGTGTGTTCCAATTATCATTTACATGAACGTATCTGTTAGTTAAGATGAATGAATATGAAAAATGTTTCATTAAGGAATAATAAACGTAATTACAGTGTTTATATACAGTTTGATTAAGACTAACTAACCACTAACTAACTTCTAACTAACTAACTAAATAATACAAATGTAGTATAGTTAATAGTCCCCCTTAAGATGGTGTCAAAATATTCACTAGACCCATCTTGGACATAAACTCAATGAAAAGAGAGGGATAGAGTGGTTTAGTCATTGAATCTGCCAGTTGATGCCGAAAGGTGACATGAAGTGTATGTAACAAACCAGCATCAAGTTTTTCACGAACTGAATGGCACAAGGACTCAATGTGTTTCGTTCTCTCATGGAATACAAGATTCTTGGCAATGTGAAGAGCATCTGTGCTATCACAGTAGAGAACATGAATGGATGAGGAAGCAAAGCCTAAATCTGTGAGCATCCGAGATAACCAGAGGACCTCAGAAGCAGTATCAGAAAAAGCTCGATACTCTGCCTCAGCTGTTGATTTGGAAACAACTCTCTGCTTACGAGTACGCCATGAAACAAGAGAGTCCCCAATGAAAATACAAAAAACAGTAACTGAACAACGAGTATCAGGGCATTGAACCCAGTCAAAGTCACAAAAAGCTTTGACTTGAAGATCAGAATCTGCAGAGTAGAAGATACCTTGCCCAATAGGACCTTTCAGATATCGCAAAACACGAAATGCAGCCTGTAGATGATCAGATCTAGGAGCAGAAGCAAATTGGCACAGTTTATTTACTGCAAAACATATGTCTGGTCGGGTAATGGTGAGGTACATTAACTTCCCAATGAGACGTCTGTAGGCCTCTACATCAGTTAACAAAGTGTCAGATGATGCAGACAGCTTATTACTTGGATCCATTGGGATTGATGAAGGCTTGTAACCCATGAGACCTGCATCAAACAATAACTCCAAAATATACTTGTGTTGACAGATACTTACCCCTTTAGCAGATCTGGCAATCTTCAAACCCAAAAAATATCTAGGCTGCCCAAGATCCCTAAGCCTAAAATGCTTATGTAACTGAGAGATGAAATCTGTAACAGCCACATCATGATCACTAGCTATTATAATGTTATCCACATATACAAGTACTATGAGAAAATGACCATGTGCCTTCTTAAGAAACAGAGTGTGATCCCCATGAATTTTAACAAAACCAAGACCTGTCAAAGTAGTTGAAAACTTGATAAACCATTGGCGGGATGCCTGTTTTAAACCATACAGACTCTTCTTAGTCTCAACACAGCATTAGGAGGAAGAAAGTCCCCCTGACGTGATGCATATCCAGGAGGCAAACAGATGTAAATCTCCTCAGTCAAGTCACCATTTAAGAAGGCATTTGAAATGTCCAATTGATGAATAAACATATTTTGCTTAGCTGCAAGACAGAGAATCATTTTCACAGTAACCATTTTAGCAACAGGTGAGAATGTGTCAACATAAATAACACCTTCCTGTTGAGTATACCCCTTGGCTACCAAACGTGCCTTGTACCTTTCAATAGAGCCATCATCATGAAGTTTGAGTTTAAAAACCCATTTACAGCCAATAGTCTTTTTCCCTTCAGGTAGAGAACAAAGTTCCCAAGTGTTCACACCCTCTAAAGAATCAAACTCTTCATCCACTGCCTTACACCAATATTTTGAATTCTTAGCCTCAGTAAAAGTATGGGGAGCAGAATGAAGAAGAACAGTTATGACAAAAGAGAAATGAGAAGAAGCCAATTTGTCATAAGATATAAAATTTGTTAGAGGATATAACGAGTGAGATGAATGACACATATAATCTTGCGAATAGGAAGGGGGTTTCCTTTGTCTAATAGATGAAACTGCAGAAGGCAAACTTTCATCAGAAGATGATGGTGCCAAGGGCAATGAATCATCAGAATGTGTGTTTGCTAAGGGCAATACAACACTGGATTTTGCAAGATTAGGAAAGAAAGCCTTTACTGCATATGGAATAGAAGATGCAGCAAAAGGAAAGATATTTTCATAGAAGAGAACATGCCTGGAAATAGAGATAGCATTAGTTTCCAAGTCCAGCAACTTGTAGCCTTTGAATCCAGCAGGGTAGCCAATGAAGACACAAGCTCTTGCACGTGGAGAGAACTTAGTTCTTCCATTTGTGGATGTACTCTTGTAGCATAAGCAGCCAAATGATTTGAGGAATTGGTAATTAGGAAGTTTTTAAGTAAGATGTTGGTAAGGTGAAGTGTTACCAAGAAGAGGTGAAGGAAGTCTGTTAATAAGGAAGACTACAGTGAGGACACAGTCTCCCCAAAAAGGTAAAGGTAATTGTGACTGAAAAAGAAGTGATCTAGCCACATTGAGAATATGTTGGTGTTTACGCTCCACAACAGAGTTTTGTTGTGGAGTTTCAGGACAAGAGTGAAAGGGAACAATACCTTTTGATTTGTAAAGATTAACAAATGAGAGTTCAGTAGCATTGTCAGCCCTAACAGATTTTATTTTCTTGTTGAATTGATTTTCTACTAAAGTTATAAACCCAGGAAAAATATGCAGAACATCAGACTTAGCTTTCAGCACATAGACCCAAGTGGCACGACTGAAATCATCAACTATAGTTAAAAAGTAACGGTGTCCCTCAGCAGTTATAACAGATAAAGGTTCCCAAAAATCAATATGCAGAAGATCAAAAGAAGCATAACTCATATTATTCCACTTTGGAAAAGATAGACGTTTCTGCTTTGCTAAATGACAAGTGGGACAATGCATAACATGAGTAGAAGGAACATTAAATTGTAAACTATCAGATAAAGCATGAATTTTTTGAAAAGAGGGATGACCAAGCCTAACATGCCAAGTATCAATTGAAATTTTAGCAGATGAACAAGCAGTAGCTATAATACCTGGAATAGATGCAACATTAAAAGCAGTAGATTCTAAAACATAAAGATCTGATATGCGTTTACCCCTCCCAATCATCAATCCCTAAGTAAGGCCCTGTATGAAACAAGAATCAGGAGCAAAACCAACAAAAGAATTCAAATCACGGGTCAAGCAACCTACACTCAACCAATTGAAACTAAAAGCAGGAACAAGAAGCACATGTTTTAGAGTAATAGTCTTGCTAAGTGTAATTGTGCCTATACCAACAATGCTCTCTGTTTTACCAGAAGGTATTTTTACAAAGGTATTGTCTAAGGGAGAGATATGGAGAAACAAAGAGGCGTCATGAGAGACGTGATGTGTAGCTCCAGAATCAATGATCCATGAGTGTTTAGAAACAAATGCATCTCCAGTATTTAAGATAGAAGGCATACTAGAAAAAGAAGAAGAGGAATAAAGAGTAATGAATGTACCAGACACTTTAGAAGTGGATGGTACAGCTGAAGTAGAGGCTTGAAGTCCTTCCTGTGATGATGATGTAAGGAAGTGGCTGTTGAGCTGATTGCTGAAGAAAGCTATGAACTGTTGTAGTTGATCTGGAGAAAAAGCCATTGAGCTAGGAGTTCCTGACTATTGAATTTTTGAACTTGAGACAGGATTTTGAGTATCAACATTATGAACCATATTAACAGAAGGATGAGTTTTCCCTTTTGGTTTATAGCCTAGAGGAAAACCATGCTTCTTATAGAATTTATCAACAGTGTGCCCCAGTCTTGAACAAAAGGTGCAGATAGGCCTTATCTTTGCTTGAACCCGAGGTGTAACTTGGAAAGCAGAAGGCTCTATGCCACTGATTGGAGGTAATCTTGATGATCTTTGAGAATCATCCTGATCCAAAATGTTAAAAATTATAGAGAGACTTGGTAGTATCTTCTTCATTAGAATTTGTCCTCTAATGTTGTCATAGCTATCATTTAATCCCATAAGAAAAACAATAACATGGTTTTTCTCTCTCTCTCTCTGCAAGAAGATCTTCTACAGTTCTAGCTGTTACTTGAAGACTAGACAGTTCTTCCCAGTAGGTTTGAGTCTGTGTGTGATATTGTGATAGATTCATGGTGCCTTGACGAAGATAGTGAAGTTGATGATGCAACTTATAGAGTCTTGTCAAGTTGGATTTATGAAAGCGGACATGAAGATCCTTCCAAATAGCAGCAGCTGATTAAATGTATCGAATGCTTGTATAGATCGGTTTAGTAACACTATTAAGTAACCAAGCTTTGATCATACTGTTACATCTACACCAAATGCGATAATAATTTTCTTGTTCATCAGGTTGAGGTATAGAACCATCGATAAAACCAGTTTTGTTCTTAGCTTCTAAAGAAGTACTCATAGCGATAAACCAAATTCCATAGTTAGATCCATCTAGTAAATCACTAACTATAACTAAGCCTGGATGATCGCCGCTATGAAGAAAGTAAGGACTATGCTGGTTGTCAGGAGAATCAGAGATTTCAAAAGGTCAAGATACCTTGGAATTAAGCAGCGGATGAGAATCAAAATGATTGAAACCAGGAATGCCAGATCCTGGATTTCTTGAATGTGAAGCTGAATCGCAGTGCTGATCATCATTCTGATTCGATTTAAGATTGAATTGAGCATCTGGTTCGGGAGTTTGAGCTTGATACTTGGAATTTCACTTTCGCTTCCCCATAATCAAAGTAATGAAGTAAGACAGTGATCAATGAAATTAAGAACACGACTTGAAATTGCCAAAAAACAGAAGAGGAAGATGAAATCGAAGAAAACGAAGAGAAGAAGAAGAATCAATTAAAGTAGAATCGATCAAAGAGAAGAGTAAATGATCGGAGGAAGAAAAATGAGTTTCAGCTCATTCTCGCTCTGATACCATGTTAGTTAAGATGAATGAATATGGAAAATGTTTCATTAAGGAATAATAAATGTAATTACAGTGTTTATATACAGTTTGATTAAGACTAACTAACCACTAACTAACTTCTAACTAACTAACTAAATAATAAAAATGTAGTATAATTAATAGTATCAAAACATGTTCTCCAAAAATAACACAAAAAGAGATAACACATATTTCATCATAAAGACTCATTTCTAAAAGAGGATTTCTTGAACTTAAACGAAGCATTACACGCAATATCGCGTTCAAACTTTAACACATTCTCTTATGGCAGTGGCATCACCTGTCTATCACCGACCTATCGCGGTAGAAGAACCTCACCATGCCGCGGAAACTCTGTTGAATCGAGCATTTCGTTACTAAACAACAAGTGGTTCTCACTGCAGCCACTCCTAGGCGGTGATGAGACATCCCAGAGGAAGACATAGAGGATAATGGGGGCTTTGGCATGAATATGTAGTGATAGTTTATGACTAATCGAAACCATGTCGTAACAATGAATGGCTCTTGTGGAAGAGACCATCCAAGGCAATACATTTTGGCTGCCAACACATGATACTACTAGACGACGTGACGCATTAGCCGCTTGTATGTACCATGAGCTCAGACTAAATCGTGTAGCTGGTGCATTCTCGTCTTCGTTGTTCGTTACTAACAAAACGTAATGAAACCTCGTGTAAGAAATATTTCAATCAAATGTATACTATATATTCCTTTTTTCCCATTTTATAAGATGATTTAGGAAAAAATGTTTGTTCCATTTTATTAGATTTTTGTAGTTTTTTATGCATGATTTACATTTATTAAGTGAACATAACCCTTCAAATTCTGCAGAATATTTTTCTGTTGGTTGAATTGTTTTAATTTATTTATTAAAAAGTAAATTCTGATATATAATCTAAATTTTTTAATTTACATGCTTTTAACCAAAACATCTTATATTATGAGACATGGGACGGAGGGAGTATTATAGTATTCTACTAAACTATTAATGTTTACTTGTAAAACTAGATTTTATATTTCTTCCGTTTCATTTTATAGACTTTTACCTCTTCAGTGCGGTTAATGGAAAACCCGAGTTTAACATCATCATCTCTAAGTTTGATTTCGACTAGGGACTCAACGCCAGGAGGAGCATACCAAAGTCGAACCGCTCTCGTCACGCCGATATCCACACCGTGATAATCCTCAAAGCCATATAGACTCGCATTAGCAAGATTCAACAAATTAGAAAGCGAAGTTGTATTAACTGTCGCCGATGCAGTTTCTCCCGATATCTTTACTATTAGGAATGTTCAAAGGTGATATTCATAGCTTTAGAACAGAGTATATATACACAAACAGATGAGCCTAAACTAGGAAACTAAATATTTATGCTATACAAATATGAACTAATTATTTGTCATAGCTAAATCTCCTATACGTCCCCTCAAGACGGAGCACCGGTGGTGAGTCCGATCTTGTTGCACATGAGTTGAAATCGATGTCGCGGTAGAGGCTTTGTAAGAGCATCGACGAGTTGGTCATTTGCCGAGACATGGGTGACTCGTAATTGGCGGCTTTGAACATATTGACGGACAAAATGATAATCAAGGGCCAGATGTGTCATACGGGAGTGAAACACCGGATAAGCACAAAGATAAGTGGCTCCTTTGTTGTCACAATAGATTGTTGGTGTGGTGGACGGTGTGATCCAAAGCTCTCGGAGAAGAGACAGAATCCAACAAACTTCGGTTGTTGTAGCAGCGATGGAGCGATATTCCGCTTCCGTAGATGAACGCGCGAGTCCTTCTTGCTTCTTAGATGACCAAGCAATTGGATGTCGACCAAAATATACGATGTAGGCACCTGTGGATTTGTAGTCGTCGCGATCCCCAACCCAATCTGCATCAGTAAAGGCATGTAGTGAGGGTATGTTTTTAGAAGAGAAAAAAATACCTTTAGTGGAAGTGCCAGCTAGATAACGAAGAATCCGTTTTGTAGCATTCCAGTGATCCATGGTTGGGCGATGCATAAATTGAGAGAGTTTGTTGACAGCATAACTAATGTCCGGACGTGTCAAGGAGAGGTATTGAAGGCTCCCTATAACAACCCGAAACTCTTTCCCATCAGAAAGTGGTGTACCCGAGCGCAATGTTAAAGTTGTTGTCGGACACAACGGTGTTGGCACTGGTTTAGCATCAGTCATTTGTGTCCGATGAAGAAGGTCTGCAATGTAACGCGTTTGTGTGAGGAGTAGACCATGTGTTGTGCGAAGGACCTCAATCCCTAAAAAATATGATAAGTCATTAAGATCTTTTAGAGAAAACCGAGAGGATAAAGAGTTTATAAATCGAGTGAGTTGAGAGGAGTTGTTGCCGGTGATGATCAAATCATCAACATAGACCAACATATATAGCAAAACACCACCACGATTGAAGACAAAGAGAGAGGCATCAGCAAGAGAGTTGGTGAATCCATAGTGGAGAAGAAACGTACAAAGCTAGTGTACCACGCATGTGGTGCTTGCTTAAGACCATATATCGCTTTGTGAAGCCAACATACAACACTAGGTTGAAGAGGATCATGGAAACCAAAAGGTTGAGACATGTAGACGGTCTCTTCTAAAGTGCCTTGAAGAAATGCATTTTTGACATCAAGTTGTCAAAGAGGCCAATGACATGAGACAGCAATGCTCAACACTTGTCGAATGGTGGCTGGTTTGACGACCATACTAAACGTATCAGTGAAATCAATCCCCGGTTGTTGATGGAAGCCTTTGGCAACAAGGCGCGCCTTAAACTTGTCCACTGCACCATTAGACAATCTTTTAATAGTGTAAACCCAACGACAACCAACAACATTAGAAGCTTGATTAGAAGAAACCAAGATATAAGTGTTATTGCGGTGAAGAGAACCTATCTCTTGTTGCATAGCTAGACGCCATCTCGGGTCTTTAAGCGCTTAAGTAATTGTTGTTGGTAGCTGTTCCTGCAATTGTTGTACAGAGGAATGTAGGTTGAGCTTAACATGAGCTTTTCTTGGTCTTGTACTCTTGCGAATAGGAACAACAGGTGGAGCAGGTGACACCAAGTCGGATGTAGTCGGATTGGCGGAGCTGCTAGGCGGAGATACGAAGTCTGAAGGTGGTTGTTGGAGTAAAGAAGCAGGAGATGGTGACGTGGAGTCGAGAGCTCCATTATTTGGAGTAGAAGGCTGTGCTAGATTGGGCATTGAAGACGCTGGTTGGTGAGGAGCAGAGGGTACAGGTGGAGTGACAACACATTGTCGAGACAATGGTAAGAGTGTGACTGTGGGTCCACTTGAAGTTGAGTCAACATAATTATCTTTATCACTTGAATTATCTGAGACCAAACCTGAAATGCTAAAAGGAAACACATACTCGTGATAAACAACATGCCTAAAAGTATAAATTCGAGATGTGGATTTATCAAGACAAAAATAAGCACTTTGTGATGGAGAATAACCAAGAAAAACACATGGAGTAGAACGAGCATCTA
>OVBE01016160.1:0-11075 GCA_900406425.1 Iberis pinnata | reverse complement strand
AAAAAAAAAAAAAAAAAAAACTTTGGTCCTCAAAATTATTTATTAAATATCTTAAGTAATTACCTACTGTATTACAAAGAAAATTCTCAAAATTGAGATTTTCTTTATGACCACAGGAGAATAACATTAGTCAATGCATGCAATTTAAAAGAACATTTTGGTTGTAGGCTACCGCCGTTGGCTACTCTTTCGTCTCTCAAGTAAAATCATTATTTTGGGCAATCCAACCATGTTTTCATTTTTAGTGATTACGAAAGTTATTATTTTTGCACTCATTTAAACTATTAATTTAAAAATTTATAAGAACTTGTTAATTTTTACATTATTTAAATATAAATAAAATGATTATACGTCAATCCATTAAATATGTAAATATATATGGATGCATAGTTGAAAAATCTATTAAATGTCTGTGAGTTGCGAACCCAAAAATAATTTTTGCTGGGTTCATTAAAACTTTTTTATAATATAAATATTAATTACTTCATTTTTTTTAAAGAATGTCATTGTATCTTTCCTTTTTCATTATAAAAAGTGTTATTTTATGTTTTTATGCAGAATTTAAATGTGTTTGAGTTTTGTGACCAATAAGTAATTGTATTTTTTTTTTCTGTTGGCTGATTTAGAATACTTAATGCAATTTTTATAGAAAATTGAAATTTTTTAATCCAAGTGAAAAAAACTTAAAGTGATACTATATTTATATAAAAAATAAATACATATATATATATATATTTGAATTGAATTTACAATAAAATACTATAGAAATTAAATTTATTTTCAGATTTTATTAAATATTTGCTCATACATTATTAAATATTAGTAGTTAATAGTTACTTGTTTTGCAAGAAAATATTAGTTATTAAATTATAAAATTGACCAAGGAAATGAAATTTAATATGTTTACATTGTATTAAAACTAATATGTTAAACAATAAGAATTACTTTTTTAATATATAACTTTACATATAAACTAATATCACTTGACAAAGTGGATTCGCCATTGTTATTGTTGTGCGCCAGTTTTGCGTGTAGGTTAATTACGTATATAAAAAAATATGCTACGGAGCATACTAAATGGACGCAGATGTTTAAAATCCCTAATTTCAATTTTTCAATAATGTACAACAGTATTATGCATGTTGATTAGGGCTAAATGAAAAAAGAAAAGAAGAATTATGAGGAACTCGATAGGAGTAAAATTTGTAAACGGACCAAATGTTAACAAAGTGTAAAATATTTTGTCAACGGTTCAAATGTACGTGTTTTTATTATGAGTATAAATTAACTGACACGTTAATCTGAAATTGTTAGGTCATTCCATAGCTTCTGCTTTTGTCGACAAGAAACAAAAAGACGCAATAAATTTGGATGGTCAAAGATGCTAACGATGAAAATTGTGAAGTCGTCTCATCTGAAAAGTCATATGATCAAACTTAGTTAATTTCCTCTCGCCTTTCGTGAAAATTTAGATTGCAAGTTTGGATATCATTTTTTTTTTGTTTTTGTGGGTCTTATAAGAACATTTAAATAAACTGAAATGATTACACTATACAGTTTTAAAGTTGGAGGATTTGGCTTAATAAGCAATGATCCCGTCTCTGTTCTTGAGATTCAACATGGGAAGATTAAAGATCATCAGACTCTTCTTTCAATCAATGCCTTGAAATATCAAATAATATATATTTCAGATCTAAGATCAAATAATATTAGATTCGAGTTACACGCTAGTGCGTTGAAATATTCTTTTTCTTCATAAAAATATACTTGACAACATGAAACTAATTAAATTAATCTTTCCATATCACAAACATATTATGTGTCAAAACTGATAACCGGTTACATATGGTAAACATTATTTTAGTTGATTTAAACTATATAAATTAATATATACAACTATAATACATATGAATTGATAATATTAATTATAATTAATTTACCTTATTTTCTATAAATATTTTTAAATAGATACGAGAGGTTTATTATAATATAACATTTAATCTAATCATTCAACTATATATATGTATAAACGTGTAACATAAACTTATTAATTATTATATTATAAAATTTATAATAATATTTTGAAGTATTAATTATAATAACTAAGATTCTGTATTATCAGAATATACAAAATTTTCATAAAATGTATACTAAATTAATAAAAAGTCAACCCATATACGTTGTAAAAATGTACAGTATACAAAAGTTCAATAAACTCTCATTTTTTGAGACTCGATCTTTTTGGGTTAATTTAAAAAGCGCACTAATGTTAAAAAAAATGGTTTGAACATAATAAGTTCCACTTTTCCAAATTAGACCCATAATATCTAGATAGAGTGTCAAAATAGGTAAGTATTTTTGGGTCAACCCAACCCAAAATGGATCGGGTAAAATGGATTAATGGGTTATTCATAACCAAACTAACATTATTTATTAATTTTCTTAATTTAATTTATTAAAAACGAAAAATTAATAAAGTTTCTTTTGCTATAAAAACATTTCGCCAAAAAAATTTCAGCCAAAAATTTTTCCATTAAAATTTTCAATCACAAGTTTTCACGTCAAACATTTTCCCGCCAAAATTTCACGTCAAAAATTTTCCCGGGAAAATTTTTTCCCGTCTAATTTTCCCGTTAAATTTTCCTGTCGAAATTTTTTCGCCAAAATTTTTCCGTCAAAATGTTGCCGCCAAATCTTTTCCGTTAAAATTTTTCCGCCAAACTTTTCCCGTCAAAATTTTCCCGCCAAAATTTTCATGTGATGATTATAATGAAATTGGTGATGTAGTGTTGATGATGGAATTATGATGTCATAATTATCAATTATGATAATTTTTTGAGTAATTCTTTCAAATACCATCAAAAGAAGTTCAAATTCTAAAAATATCACACACTCCCAAAAGTTACAAAAATACCACACTCTCAAATGTTCCAAAAATACCACAAACACATAAAAAGTGAATTTTAAGAGTTTAAATTTAAAATTTTGGGTTTGGGTTCACTAAATAGAGTTTAGGGTTTAGTTTTGAATTGGGTAGGGTTTGATTTTAGGGTTTTTGGATTTAAATTTGAAGTTTTAAAACTATTTCAAATTTTGTGGTATTTTTGGAACTTTTGAGAGTGTGTGGTATTTTTGGAATATACTTAACTTTTTGTGGTATTTTTGAGAATGTCCCTAATTATTTAAATAATAATCAAATTATAATGGGTAACTCATTAAAACTCATTAACCCAGTAATTTAAATAGGTAATGGGTTAATCCAACTCATTTGTTTAATAGATTAAATTGACTCATTAACTATTTAACCAATGGTTTAACTGGATTTGGGTTGGTTTACCCATTTTGACACCCATATATCTAGATATACATCGTGATATTTTTTGTTCTGTCTGTATTAACCAACATTAATATTGACTAAGAGAGAATTAAAAAAACATTTCAGCTAAAGGAATGTCGTCAGGTAGTCTCCCATTAATTAGGCTTAAGTCTTTCTTAATCAATGAGAGCATTCAAACAGTAAAATTCCCTTTGAGTGGCCAATATTTCTCCAGTTCTTTCCTTCTCATCCCCTTTCTTGATCCTTCTCTTCATTCTTAGTAATCATTAATCGAATCCTCCATTCCATAAATTCTCATCTTTTCCTTAAATACACTCCCTGATCTGGTAATCCTTTCTCACCTACCACTATCTCGCAATGAATGATAATATCGATGATGCTATGAACACTCTAAAGATAACTGAAGCTCCAGATACTCCTTTCATCCTTCCCAACCAACCAGAATACAGCTCTAGCCACAAAAATAAGATCAGTTTGATTGGAAGACTCCTCAATCCAAGCAACCATAAGATGTCTAGCTTGATTTTAGATATGCCTAGGTAATGGCAAATCTATGAAAGAACCCGAGGTATTGCTCTCAACGAAGAAAGATTTCAATTCATCTTAGACTATCAACACGATCTAGACAGAATCATTGAGAAAGGTGCTTGGACCTATAATGAATGGGCGATGACTATTGAAAGATGGATAGAATCTCCTCCACCTGACTATCTCAATTTTCTCTTTTTATGGGTCAAAATCCGCAACATACCTGTCAATAACTACATTGAAGCAGCTATTAAAGCATTTGGAAGCATTCTGGAGGAGGTGCATGAAGTTGATTTTGATCCTGATAAGCTTCAGAGACAAGATTATATACGGGTGAAAGTCAAATTTGATATAAGTAATCCACTTCGAAGATCGAAAGTTGTATCCCTCCCCAATGGTGAAAATGTAACCATTCTCTTTGACTATGAAAGGGTTCAGAAGAGGTGCTATCACTGTCAACGCTTGACTCACTCCAAGGAAACCTGCCCTATTCTCCACTCCTCTAACTCATCAGCATCATCGTCCTATACCCATCATGCTCAGGAATCCTTTTTGAACTTGGTGAATATTCTAAAGGTATCAGACCCTCACTTTGGGGTATTAGAAGAGGATCAAGTTGGACCTGATCAACTTACAGGAAGATTAAAGATTGCTCCCGAACTAATGGATCATATGAGGCTTTATCTTCTAGCAGGGGAAGGAGCAGAGAGAGGAATTAGAGAGGAACGGGTTAGAAAATCTATCAGGAACCTTGACAATGACCCAGAGGCTCAAAGAACAGTGTTGAGACTGGAACCATCAAGAAAGAACAATAACTCAATAGAGAAAGGAAAAGGTATAGCTCAAGAGAACATAACTCAAAATGATAGCACATCATCTCACAACACTAGAACTGCTCAACCAAAGCTCTTACACTCAGCAATTTAGGCAGCTAGGCTCATACCACCTTATCCAACTCTTCTCCCAAACTACACACCACATGATTTCTTCAAATTTGAAGCAGTAGCAGAAAACAACCATCAAAAAGAACCTGCAGCACCTGGAAGCACCAAATCTCTACCATACTCAACTTAGAAGCCCCATAAGGCAAAAAGGAAGTATACAAGAAAGTCAAAGACTCAATCAACCAACATTCAAGCAAATATACCTCAGAGAACAAGCAACTCAACAAAAAGGAAGAACTCAAAAGATGTTGGAGGATCCTCAAAGTCTCCAAGGCTCAATCAAACTGAGGTGGTTTCCAAAGGGGAACCACCTCTAGATCCATGAGCATCATATCCTGGAATTGCCAGGGCCTTGGCACCCCTAAAGTTCTGGCAATTCCCCATCTCAGGGACCTAAGAACCTTTTTATTCCCTGAGATTATGTTTTTGATGGAAACAATGAACAACAGGAATGTGTTAGACGATCTAAGAGTTTAGCTTGATTATGATTATGTATATACGGTAGAAATTGTTGGTCATGGGGGTGGATTAAATATTTTTTGGAAAAGTTCTGTAAGGGTATCTATAATCTCGGCTGATAAAAATGTAATAGATCTTCTTGTTTATATTGAAGGGTTTAAGTTTTTTGCCTCTTGTATTTATGGCAATCCAATACCAAAGCAAAGGCTTAATCAATGGGAAAGACTTAGTAGAATAGGAATCACAAGATCAGATAATTGGTGCTTATTTGAAGATTTCAATGACATATGCAACAATGAAGAGAAGATAGGAGGACCATCAAGATCTGAGAAATCTTTTGCACCATTCAATGACATGCTCTCATCCTGTAAAGTCACTGAACTTCAGTCACTAGGTAACTCATTTACCTGGGCAGGCTTCAGATACTCTTACAGGATACAAAGCTGTCTTGACAGATGTTTGTTAACAAAGGCTGGCATTACACTTTCCCCACTGCCACACAAACCTTCCTCGACATGAGAGGCTCTGATCACCATCCAGTGCTGATATCTCTCCATGCTCACACGTCCTTAACCCACCAAAGATTCATATGTGATAATAAACTTATACATCATGAAGGAATAAGACCATTAATACAAGCCTCCTGGAATCACATGCTTCATCATCAGCACCAATCCCAGATCAAAACAGGACTAGCAAAAATTAGACAATCTCTAAGTAGATGGAAGAGAACTCAAAACACTAATTCAAGATTAAAATCCAAGCAGATGGAACATGAATTGGAAACTGAAATCTCATCAGCAAACCCAAGGCCCTCTCATCTTTATATTTTAAAAAGAAACCTGGCAAAGACATACAAAGAAGAAGAACAGTTCTGGAAACAAAAAAGCAGATTTTCCACTATTCAGTAAAGGCAAATAGATCTTCAAAAAGAATAGACTATCTAGAGGATTCCATTGGGCACAAACAATACTCTTAAGCAGCAAAGGGAGAGGTGGCAGCCAACTACTTTAGAGTTCTTTTTACATCATCAAATCCAACAAACCTCCAAGATTTCTTCTCTGGTTTTGAAAGCAAGGTTACCTCATCTATGAACACTGCTCTAACAGCTCAGGTAACAAAGGCAGAAATTTTCAGAGCAGTTAAATCCCTTAAACCTGATAGCTCTCCAGGGTATGATGGATTCAATGCTTTATTCTATCAAACCTACTGGGATATCATAGGTCCAAAAATCATACAAGAAGTACAGCAGTTCTTCAGTACTAATACCTTCCCCAAAGAGTGGAACTTCACCCAGATCTGCTTGATTCCGAAAATTCCCCACCCATCATTGAGGAAAGATCTTAGGCCTATAAGTCTTTGCACAGTCTTATAGAATATCATTGCCAAAATCCTATCATCAAGACTAAAGACTCATCTTCCTCATCTTATTTCAGATACTCAATCGGCATTTGTAGAACAAAGATTAATCTCGGGTAACATAATAGTGGCACATGAGATGGTACATGCCTTAAGAACTCATCCAAAACTCTCAACCTCTCATATGGTGATCAAATCTGATATGGCAAAAGCTTTTGACTGTATAGAATGCCCTTACCTTGAAGCATTACTCAAAGCAATGGGATTTGACACTTCCTAGATAAGCAAGATAATGTACTTTGTGACCACAACATCCTATTTTGTGTTAATCAATGGAACAGCTCACGGACTCATCCATCCACATAGGGGATTAAGCCAAGGGACCCCTTGTCCCCCTTTCTTTTTGTTCTCTGCATAGAAGGCCTATCTTTTCTCTTCAAAAAGGCAGAAATAACACACCAAATCTTTGGAATCCGTTTCCACATTAGTGGTCCAACCATTACTCACTTATTATTTGCTGATGATAGCATTCTAATCTGCAAAGCTTCAACTGATGAAGCCAATCACCTAGCTAATATCCTTCAAAGGTATGAATCAGTCACAGGAAAATATGTGAACAAGGACAAATCATCAATTTCTTTTGGAGCAAAGATCGAGGAAGAAGTCAAAGTAGAAATTCACCAATTGCTAGGCATCACAAACACAGGAGGAGCAGGTACATACTTAGGTCTACCAGAGGCCTTTAGTGGATCCAAGATCCAGATGTTAGACTACCTAAAACATCGTCTACACACCAGAATCAACACTTGGTTCCCTAAATTTCTTTCACAAGGGGGTAAACATGTCCTGTTGAAATCAGTTGCATCAGCTATGTCTATCTATGTAATGTCTGTTTTTAAGCTTCCCTTATCCACCTGCAAAGCATTATCAACAGCAATGGCAAAATTCTGGTGGGAAAATGTAGAACACAAAAGAAAGATCCATTGGGTTAGCTGGTATAAATGTTTTTTTCCTAAAGACATGGGAGGTTTAGGTTTCAGGGATATCAGATGCTTCAATCAAGCCTTATTGGCAAAACAAGCTTGGAGACTCACCTCTAATCCAAATAGCCTAGTTGGAAGATTCCTCAAGAGCAAATATCATAAGAAAAACCACTTCTTACAAGCTAAAATGGGAAATAGCCCATCATTCATTTGGAGAAGCCTGTGTTTTGACAAGACTTCACTGAAAAAGGGTTTACAAAAAGGAATAGGTAATGGGGAATCAATTAATATTTGGACACACAAATGGATACCAAAGAAAGGAAATTACAGAGCCCCTCTCATCAAGCAACCTATGATCTATCTGGATCAAAAAGTGTCATCTCTAATAGATCACAGTAGAAGATCTTGGAATATGAACAAACTACAACATCTCTTCTACCAATATGATATCAATGACATCAAGAACATCAAACCAGCAATTACAAGAGATGATTTTTGGACTTGGAAATTCACAGTCTCCGGTGAATACTCTGTCAAATCAGGATATTGGTTATCAGCTTGTTTAAAGGATCTCAATCATATATCCTCAGATGCAGCACTTCCCTCACTAAATGACATAAAAGCATAGGTCTGGACACTATCTACTTCCTCAAAGATAAAAAACTTCATTTGAAAAGTCCTCAACAAAGCAGTTGTAGTGGATGATACCCTTGCTAGAAGAGGTATAAAAACAGATGGAAGATGCCAATTGTGTGGTTCACATGGTGAATCTATAAATCATATGCTCTTCACTTGCTCATGTGGAAGGCAAATATGGACAATCTCTGAATTCCCATCACCAGAAGGGGGTTTTGATCAAGCATATGTCTTTTCCAATATATACCATCTCTTTGTGTCCTCCAAAAACATTTTCTGCCCTCTTGGGATTAAAAGATCCTTCCCTTGGACACTTTGGTATATCCGGAAAAGTAAGAACAACTTCCTCTATGAAAGCCTTCCCTTGAATCCTCTTGTCATTTTTCAGAAAGCAAAAGAAGAGGCTGGTTTATGGTTTACAGTTTCAGAGAAAACATCAACTACTCCATATACAGGACCTCGAACCCAAAATCACTGGCAAAAACCTCATGATGGATGGTTAAAATGCAACATAGGAACGGCCTATAAAAAAGCAAAGAAGCTGGTTGGATCCTCCTGGATCCTTAGAGACAACCATGCGAATGTCATTTATCACAGCAGACGTGCCTTTGCAAATGTTTCATCTAAACAACAATTGTACCAATGTAGTATGACATGGGCGATTGAGAGTATGGCACACCACCACTGTCATAATGTCATTTTTTCATCCGACTCATCACAGACCATTATCTCCATCAAGGATCCTGGGAAATGGTCTGTGCATAGAGCTTTTACCGATGAATCCAGACTGCTTCTGCAATCGTTTCACCATTGTGATTTTACTGTTGAATCCTCAGCTTCAAATATAGGAGCCATCCTCATTGCAAAAAGTGTGATCAAGGATAATAGAATTCACTCTTATGTAGCAGCCTTTCACCCATCTTGGTTATCGAAAATCATATCAGGCGATAGAAGATTGTCTGCTNTTTTTTTTTTTTTTTTGGTTCAGCCTATCGTCTGTTTTATTTGAACGGACTCTTTTTTTGGTTACTATTATCAGTTATTAATTATTTCAAGTGAAAAAAAAAAATTAAAAAACATTTTGCCTTCTTCCCTCTTTAGATTCCAATCAGAAAGTGGCCTTTGAGTAATAAACCAAAACTCGTCTAAATAATAATCTCTTTCATTTTTTAATGACATATATGTTAGAAAAATATCATGATTTACAAAAATTATGCATGTCACTTTGTTTTAATTACTCGGCGCTGAATCTACCGAGTTTGTTTAATACTATAAAATAAAATCTTCACAAAATCAAGTTATTTTTTAATTCTAATATGAAAATTGATTAGATATCAAAAATACTAAATTTTGAATTTCTTCTGATTAATATAAATATACAAACACTATTTTTTTTTTTTGCATGTTATCAAGAATTGTTTATTGAGTCAAACATTAAACAATTATATGCATCCAGAAGATTAAATTGTTAATTGGGAGATCATCCATAAATATTGGTTTCTCATGCTTTAACGATACAATGAATTAAATTATTTTATAATCATAATCGTAAATATAAATAATTAACAATTATTTTTTTGTAAAGTATACTTAAAATGATAGTTAATTTTTATTTTTATCGAACTAAAATAAATTTTATTAATGTTGATATGGCACTTAACTACGAACCAAAATACATATACATTATATAACACATTTACATAAAAGATTATTTTTATTAAAAATACACAAAATGAAATAAATTTGCTATTAATGTGGATATGCAATTAAAAAACTAATCAAAACAATAATGAATAATCTTCAACCCTTATATATATCATGTCACATTCTGAAAAGATCTTAACCCAAGAAAATTTTTTTTTGTAAAGTAAAAAAAAAACTTGGAAACCAATAATTATCTTCTTTATCTCATATAACCATGAATCCTCAACCTGCTGACAAATTTGATAACAATAGCATCTAGACTCGCACGACTAACAACCGAAAACAAGTTTATGGCTCTCTTGCTAATGCTTAAAAATCATATGGAGTGCAAAGAAGATCTCCATCGAGTTCAACTTAGAATGGCCAAAATTCCATGATTTTGGTCTTAGAAAAAATGAAAGATACCCCGAACTTTAATGCAGAAGATGAATTGTAAGAACTTAATGAAGAAAAAGAAAATGTTGTTTTTGAAGAGATTTACACACATGTACCTTATATAAACTATAATGTATATGGTGTTGAGTTCTGTATGCGAAAATGTTTTCTATGAATATCGGTTATTAGCTTATCGTGTGTAATAGTTTTCTTTTGTTGAAGTAGTAATAAATCTGTCTTCCAATTAAATTATAAGATACTCTAACTTTTTTTGGTTGTAAATTAGTAATAATTATTATAAAAAATAAATAATAATATAATTATTCGCTATAGATCACACAATTGAGCTCAATTGCTTGCTATATGATATTGTTGTCACAACAATTATTGATTATACCGCTACATCTCTTTTGAATGAAAAATTTGATGAGATATATTATTTACTTAGTTATTATTCCGATTGTGATAAGCTCTCAATGTGAGATGAAGAAGATAGATAGAGAAGTTGGTTACCGAAGAAGAATCGGTAAGACTATCTACAATGCAAGAAAAAATTCAACACCCTGTCTCTCAAATTNTCCACATCATCATCCGCAATGGATGATGACATGACATGGATGCTGACATGGACGATGACATGGCAAAAAGATAAGTCAGCCGTAATACCAACACATAATCTAGTCCAAGTAAATCAGCCGTCTTGCAGTCATTCCAGGAGGTGATGGAATTTTGAGGAAGAGACTTCTCCCA
>OVBE01016159.1:0-11075 GCA_900406425.1 Iberis pinnata | reverse complement strand
GAATAGAAAGCATAAATGCTTACTATAAAGCGTTAAAACCGAGTAATATCAGTGGTTTAACAATTTTTTTTTTTAGTTTTTTCATTTCTAACGAGAAGAAGAATACCTAATTTTCTCCTACTGACGGCGATGCTGAAGGAGATGAAGCTATTCCGGCCAAAAATCGTTGTGATTTGAGAAGTAAGTATTCCGGCCAAAAATCGCTTTGATGTCTGAAAGTATCGTCTCTTTGGATACTTTTAGGCGTTTGGGGTAGACTTAGAGACAAGATTTTTGCTCTATGGGCCACCAGGTTGTGGGAAGACGTTGATTGCAAAGGCAGCTGCTAACGAGGCAGGAGCTAACGAGGCAGAAGCTAATTTCATGCACATCAAGGTTTGACTAATATTACTAATTTTGCTTTGCATATGTATGTATGGTGGAGTGAATGTGATTTTGTCTCTTCTCAGGGTGCAGAACTTCTGAATAAATATGTTGGAGAAAGCGAGCTTGCTATTAGGACGTTGTTCCAGCGAGCTCGTACTTGTGCGCCATGTGTAATCTTCTTTGATGAGGTTTGTGTTTTGCATTTGGAACTATATGACCATGAGAAGTCCGATGTTTGAGTAATGTTATTGAAGTTCAGGTGGATGCTTTGACAACAAGTCGTGGCAAAGAAGGTGCTTGGGTTGTTGAACGGCTATTGAACCAGGTAACTAAATCTTAATGCTAACTACCAACATAACTTTTGTGTATATAACAACAAAGCTATCTAAAACTCAAGTACTCAAGATAACCTAAACTTTTTGCTAAACACCAAACACTTAGCTAATAACATGGATCCGTATGATCTAATTAGTGTTATGTACCTTTTAAGTGTTTCTTTTTGTATGTTTAAGTGTTGTTTACCTTTAAGTGTCTCTTGTGTTCTGTATGTTTAAGTGTCTCAAGTATTAATGTTTTGTAATGTTTCATGGTTATTAGTGTGCTATTGAATCTTGTTGTAATGTGTGTTTAAGATGTTTTTTAAGGTTTAAGCACATGTTGTCTTTTAAATTGCTTGTCTTTAAGTTTGCAATTAGTGTATGTTGTTGTTTTATGAAACAAAGACTTTAGCAATGAGTGTATGTTGATTTTTTAGTGTTTAATTGTTTAAACTTCTAATGTTATGTTTTGATTAAGTGTATAATGATTAAGTGTGATGATTTAGCATGAGGAGACAATGTGAGGTGGGGACTTGCTGATATATACATAGACTTGTTGATTTTAATAGATGGGGACAGAAACTTTAGCATGAGGAGACATTGTGTGTGAGTACTTGAGTTTATAGATAGGGACATAGACTTTAACATGGTTGTTAGTTTGTTTGGATTATTGAATAATTGTTTGTTGTGATGATGTTTTGTGAACAATTGTATTGTGATGATGTGTTTCAATAAATAAAATTTTAAGTTATCAATTTTTTTTTTTTAATTAAAAACCCACAAATGGAAGGCAAAAACAATACATGATTGTTGTAGTTTCTTAAGTGTATAAAAGTATAAAAAAAACAATTAGAAAAATAAAATGACACTCTAAAGGAGAAGAGCTTGCTTTCCATTTTCTCTCGGGCACGACTCCCTAAGCTCGATGGCTCAGGCTTCGATGCCTAACTGTGCTGTTTGCCTCGCTTCCCTTTTGATAATTTCAAACTCTACTTTATTCCTCGAAATGGAAACTGCTAGCTTTAATTAAAAATTCCAGAGAGGTTCTCAAGGGTTTGACTTCTCCTTATATTCAAATCCTTACTACTTCTGTCTCCTTCTCTGAAACATCATCGGAAATTTCTCTCCACCTCCTTGTTTTTGCTCCGATCTGGTTTCTTGCTCACTTTACTCACTACCAGCGAACCTTGACTCTTACACGTCTTCCCCTCACAATGAATCATCGTTTCTCCAGAGCAGACAAGGGCAAGGGCATTGCCCGTAACACGGAGCCGGTACCAAACCCAGTCCGCCGGAACCCCATCCCGATTCCGGAGGAAGATAATGCTGCACTCATTGAAGAACATTCATGTGCCCTGATTGGGAGGGTCACAAACCCACTCATCCAAAAACCAAAAGCTGTTGTGGACTTCCTCCCCACTCTCTGGTATGCGATTGAACACAAGGTCACAGGAAGAGACCTCAACCATGATACCTTCCTGTTCCGATTTGAAGCTGAAACTGATCTAAAAAAGGTACTTGACCAAGGCCCCTTCCATTTCAAGAAATGGATGCTCATCCTCCAAAGGTGGGAACCAGTGGTCACACAACCTTACCCTTCTGCTATTACCTTTTGGATTCGAGCTCATGGTCTACCACTACACTACTGTTCTAATACAGTCCTCAGAACTATTGGACAAGCCATTGGTGAATATTCCTCCTGTGATCCTTCTCTAGGAAGGATGAGAATTACTGTTAATGGCTTACAACCCCTGGAAATGGATACTGAAATCATGCTCCCTACTGGAGATATTGCAACCCTCACTCTAGAGTATGAAAAATTTGAGAAACATTGTTTCTCCTGCTTCTCTCTTACACACGAAGAGAAAGACTGCCCGACCTCCTCTCTTCCTCTCAACCCTTCCCGACAGCTGGGCCCAAACCAACACCGGACCTTAGAAAGGTTAATGGACAACCGACGCAGAGCCCAAGCTAAAAAAGACACGACTAACTGATCTCAGGGACCGGAAAGAAAAGCGTCTCGGGGACATGTACGCCAAAGATCCCCTGTCCTGGATCAGAGACCTGTCAAAGAACGTAGACTACACTTCCCGACGTCGTCTAAGGAACCACGTTCTTGTCACAAAAGTCATTCCATCTCCTGCAGATCTTCTGACACTCAAAACCCAACCAGAATCAATTTTGGTTCCTTTCCCCCGTCCACAATGGCTATAGCACAACTCTCTCGGCAACCCCGAATTGCTGCCACTGTGGCTAATCCACATAAATCTCAAGGAGCCACGCCTCCTTCCCCAAGCCAAGGTCACCTTAGCACACCCCGATCAAGACGCCCAGCAAAAGAACGCCTCTCCCCGGCACAAATCAGCCAAGCTTCTCACTCAAGTCAGGGTCACTCCCACACACCACGCACCTCTGCTCTATCACGTGATCGTCTCAGCTTAAATTCTGATCACCTACTAGAGGTTGAAGTGCACTCTGTGGCTGAAGCAAACCACCCCAGCTACGAGAATTACTCCCACCCCTCAACCTCAGCTCCCATCACTCTCCATCGGGATCCCACCCGCATTCCGGTTTCGGAACGGCTTACCATCGCCACCACCACCAAAGCCCCTGCTCTCCAAAGAATTGGATCACTACCTGACCATCAGGCTAACCCCTCCCCAGCTCCTGTACGACGTAAACCAGGACCAAAAAAGGGATCTACCCGAGGACCCCCCAAACGCAAAGTGGCTAACTCCCCTGTCCTAAAACAGAGACGGAAAAGTCCCCTTAGAGGTACCGGGAACAAAAAGGGCATAATGCCAAAATCCATGCCGGCTGCACGAAAGAGACTCTGTCCACTCACTGATAATGGCAGGGACCAAGCCCTCTCTACTGGACTCCCTACTACACTTTCTGTAGTTCCTACTATGAACATTGCAGGAAACAATGCATCTAATCAGGAGGATTTTCACAACCTCCCCCCTCCTCTTCCTTAGCCATGATAAGCTGGAACTGTCAAGGATTGGGAACTAACTTGACAGTTCGTCGACTCCGAGAGCTCAACCGCAGCTTCTCCCCAAGTATCTTGTTCCTCATGGAGACGAAAAATAAAGATGCCTTTGTCTTAGACAAGTTAAAACTCCTTGGATTTGATAATCACTTCATTGTTTCCCCCTAAGGCTTAAGTGGGGGTCTTGTACTCTGTTGGAAGAATGATATAAAACTATCTGTTCTCTACTCGTCACACAATATCATTGATACGGATATAAAATCCAAACATACCTCCTTCCTTACCTCCTTCATCTATGGGGCTCCTAATAATGAGAACCGGCCAGCCTTCTGGTCGGAATTAAACAATCTAGAAACTGGACGGGATAGGGCTTGGATACTTTCAGGAGACTTCAATGACATTCTAAACAATTCTGAGAAAGTCGGAGGACCAGCCCGAGGTGAAGGATCCTTTTGCCGTTTTAGAAGCTTTGTCTCGGAATGTGGACTATGGGATGTGCCGCACTCTGGAGACCCTCTATCATGGAGAGGAACTCGGTATAGCCACTTTATGCGGATTAGACTTGATAGATCCCTTGCCAACTGCGACTGGCATGAGACTTTCCCGTCTGCTCGATGCAAATACCTTCGTTTTGAAGGCTCAGATCACCGGCCTCTGGTCACTCTTTTTGACAACACTCCGCATCGGAAAAATCACCTATTCAGATTCGATCGTCGCCTGATCACAAACTCTGAAGCCTGCGATCTTATACGGAGAATCTGGAACCAATTCCCTCTTGAAAACTCCCTGCAAAAACTTACCAGAATAAGACGAGAACTCAGTATTTGGGGCAAAACACAACTAGTTAAAACCCGTGCACTACAGGCCCAGCTCAGAGAGGCCTTAGAAAAAGCTCTAACAGAAACATCCCCAGACCAAAATCTCATCAATTCTCTTCGTGACCAACTCACCAGTATCTACGACAAGGAAGAGGCCTTTTGGCGCCAACGAAACCGAATCCTATGGCTCCGCAATGGAGATAAAAATTCTGGGTTCTTTCATGCTTCCACACGAAGTCGGAAAATCCATAATTCTCTGTCGGTTATGGAAGATGCAAATGGAGAGGAGTTCTTTGAAGAAAGTCAGATCATGAACCTCATTACAGACCATTACAAGAAGCTATTCACCTCTAATAAAACAGAGGATTTTGGTGTGGTGAATGAGGCATTAACAACACGTATCTCTCAACTAGACAATGATCGACTTATAGCTATTCCCTCCGATGATGAGATTAAACGGGCTGTCTTCTCCATTCACCCGGATAAAGCGCCCGGACCGGATGGGTTTTCGGCTAGCTTCTACCAATCTTTTTGGCCTACTATTGGGCAGTCAATCATACACGAGGTTCAAGGTTTCTTTGTAGATTCTCACCTATCACCACTACTAAACGAAACCTTGGTTTGGCTAATACCAAAAGTCCCATCCCCAAGGACAGTGAGTGACTACCGTCCAATTGCCCTTTGTGGGGTTTATTATAAAATCATTGCGAAAATCCTTACGCTTCGGTTACAACCTCTCCTACCGGCTATCATCTCCAAACATCAATCTGCCTTTGTCCCAAATAGGGCAATAACGGATAATGTGCTCATCACACACAAATCCTTCATTATTTAAAATCATCCAAGGCAAAGAAAAGATGTTTCATGGCCATCAAAACCGATATGAGCAAGGCATATGATCGAGTGGAATGGGGATTTATAGAAGTAACCATGAAGCAACTAGGATTTCACCCCACTTGGATCAAATGGATTATGCTCTGTGTGAGCTCGGTCTCTTACTCTTTCTTGGTTAATGATACTCCAAGCCAGCTAATCCACCCATCCCGGGGCCTAAGACAAGGCGACCCGCTTTCGCCCTACCTCTTCATTTTATGCTCTGAGGTTCTATCAAGCTTATGCTTGACTGCCCTTTCAACCGGACGCCTACCCGGGATCAAGATCTCTCGCCACGGACCATCCATCAACCATCTCTTATTCGCCGATGACACCATGTTCTTCTGCAAATCAACCGCCTCTTGTAGTTATGCACTAAAAGAGATCTTAGCCAAATACGGGGCAGCCTCGGGCCAAGTCATAAACCTTAGCAAATCATCTATCACTTTCTCGGCTAAAACATCTCATGACAATAAATCTATGGTCAAGCATATCCTTCGCATCGACAATGAGGGTGGCGTAGGAAAATATCTTGGCTTACCCGAGCACTTTGGTAGGAAAAAGAAAGATATTTTCGCGGCTATAGTGGATAAGATTCGACAAAAGACGCTTACTTGGTCTTCCAAATTCCTCTCGGGAGCCGGTAAGCAAGTTCTCCTCAAGGCGGTACTCTCGGCCATGCCTAGCTACGCCATGTCCTGCTTCAAACTCCCGCTTTCACTCATTAAACAAATCCAGTCTCTCCTTACACGCTTTTGGTGGGATGACAAACCGGACGTACGTAAGATGTCGTGGGTGGCTTGGACAACACTTATCCTCCCCAAATCAAAAGGGGGCCTCGGCTTTAGAGACCTCGAAATCTTTAACGATTCTCTCCTTGCCAAGATTGGATGGCGTATGCTACAGGAACCCGAATCCCTACTAAGTCAAATACTCCGAGGAAAATATTTCTACCATGCTTCTTTCCTCACCCTGTGACTTGCCTCAGCTAGCTTCACACGGGTGGAAAGGAATTCTTATTGGAAGAGAAGTCCTCAAACTAGGTTGTGGCTGGAGTATTGGCGACGGTCAATCGACTAACCTATGGACCCAACCATGGATGTCTTTAACAACTCCCTTATGCCCTATGGGCCCTCCAAATCTGGATACCGTAAACTTTACGGTTGCTACCCTTATAACGGACTCTCCCCGTGAGTGGAATGTGAGCCGGATTCGGGAACTTTTACCTCAATATGAGGCTGCTATTCGACAGATTATTATCGCTATTTCACCGGTTCAGGATTCGCTGATCTGGTTGGGTTCCAAAACAGGTGTTTTCACTACCAAATCGGGTTATAATACCGTGCGAACTAACCTTCTCTCATCAACGAACTCGGATTTTGATTGGGTGAAATTCATATGGAATCTGAAAATTGCTCCCAAACTCAAACACTTCCTCTGGAAGTTAATGAACAATGCCCTACCTTTGGGAAATAACCTCTCCCGTCGAGGTATTCTCCGAGACTTCACCTGCAAGCGATGTAATAGATCTGAAACAGAGCTTCATGCCCTGTTTTATTGTCCCTATGCACACCGAATCTGGAATCTGGCCCCCCTATCTCACACACCAACCGACACCCAAGAAGATCTCGTCAACATTCCTTTCCTCCTTACTACCTACACCAAAAGTTTATCACTACCACCTACGGGACTAACCATCTCCCCGCTTTTTCCATGGCTCCTATGGCAACTTTGGAAATCAAGAAACCTCCTTATTTTTGAGAACAGAGAAACTCCAGGAGCTGAGGTCCTTCTCCGGGCCATTCTCGCAGCTCGGTCCTGGGAACAAGCCCAAGATACAACCCCCATGATCACTCCTCCCTTCCCACCACTTCCAGCTATAGTACCTCCGACCTGCCCCCTTTCCATCTTTGTGGACGCTGCTTGGTCATCTACCACAAGGAATTGTGGAATGGGCTGGCTAGTAGAAGCCCCGAACAGATCACGCCTAGCTCAAGGCACCGAGTCACGGCGCTTCACCCCCTCTGCATTGGTAGTGGAGGCTCTTGCATTACGTTCGGCCATGCAATTTGCCATCTCTACCCGACTCACTCATGTCCGTTTTTTATCGGACTCTAAGACGCTAGTCTCGCACATTAACTCCAATGGAGCCTCAATTGAGCTGAAATGTCTCCTCCAAGACATCTCAAATCTTATCCCTTTTTTCTCCCTTATCTTTTTTGAATTCATCCCTCGTAAGGAAAATTTCTCGGCAGATTCGCTAGCTAAATCTGCTTTACTGTATGTTGACCATTACTCCCATTTGGGAGACCAACTCTGATCCTCTAAAAGGGACTTATTAATATAAGTTTCTTGTTTGACAAAAAAAAAAAAACAATTAGAAAATATCTTAAGAAACTATAGAGAAGTTCTATGACGGAAAGGTCATGTTTTTGTACTTGTGTTATATATAATTGGAGTAGATTTTCCAACCTGTTGTCCTTAAATCTTTATGGTATGTCAATGTCAGCGATAAAAATGCTATGATTTCGTTGTTTTGATGTAATTTTGTAATAGTTTATATTTCAAAATCTTTTTTAAGTATTTATTTTAACTGCACACTGCAAAACCTTTTTCTTGCCAGTTCGTCATAATAACAACATGTATGCACTTTAGATTCGATCCACGAACTCTTGAGATCCGTACAGTAAGTCGAAGCAAATGCTGGTTTTGCATAAATCATTCATTATATAACATAGCTTCATTAAAGAAAAATTCATGGACCTATATCTGATCCAACTCATATACATGTCATGATTCATAACAGTCTCTAAAAATTCATTAATTATTCGAGGACTTAATTGCCATTTCTTTTTAGTTTTTACATTTTATAAGTCAACGGTTCATATAGAAACCACGTATGCTCATGATAATTAGGACTTGGATGAAATTATTTAGCCACTAATAAGTCAATCACAAGGAATTATCAGGTTTATTTTTCTAGAATCCAAATAGAATATGATCTGCATATGTTATCAACAACTTTAAATTATACAGTGATTGGACAGAATTATGAGCTCATAGGTCATTAGTAATGACTCATTACCAGTTGCAAATATATTTTTATTTTAATGATGCCGACATATCTAGTATATTTTTGTTCGGGGGACAGGTATGCATGTTGTTTTTCGGCTTTATTGATAATTCGATATGTTTAAACTTTTGCAAAAATTGTTTCTTTTTTGTTGTTGCAAAAATTGTTTATTTAACTAGCCAAAAATCATATTTGAAAGTATGCATAAGTTTTAATTATTAATATTTAAATATAAAAAAAAGAAAAAAATTGTACAAATATGTAAATTTGAAATTCCAATGGAAACTTGATCAACTGGTGCAGTGGATACTGATTTGGTTGAACTGGTATTACTTGGCCTAATAATATTTACATGATATGATAATTTTACAATTAGTCTTGTATTATATATATATACACGAAAACGTAAATCATATTTTCGTCAATCTACACAGAGTATCATTGTAATTACAATTTTGTATATACAGTTCCAAATTTTGAACATATACTGTACATATACCTTTCACACCATCGAAAAGATCACGATAGAAACTAGAGTAAATTGTTTAACCCAAAAATAGAAGAAGAAGCTAGAATATATCATCAGATTAAGCTTATCCATATATAACAAGGAGAGGTCCTTCATCCTATGGTTAACAGCTTTACAGAGATTGCCAAGTAAAGATCGTTTAATCTCATGGGGTATGGAAATGTCTCCTCTCTTTCCACTGTGTTCCTCTGTTCCGGAATCGCTGGAACACCTATTCTTCTTATGCAGCTGAGTACTCGGCTCAAGTATGGGACAGGTTCATAAACCTCACACAACCGGCCCTATCAAATGTTAATCTTATTCTCTCAACTTCGGTCTCTCCTATGTGGGCACTGATTCAAAGGTGAAAACCATATATAAGTTGCTTCTTCAAATTACTGTTTATTCACTCTGGCGGTAGAAAAACAACAGAATTTTCAGACTTGCTCAAGCTCCAACTTCTTCTATATTCTCGGGTATTGACCGTATGATGCGGAATCGCCTACTGTCTTATCCGGTGACTACAAGCTCTCACACATCTCTTCTTGAATTGTACTTTGGATGTATGTCTTTTTCTCAAGGCCAAGTCTTGCTACAAGTTCTTTTTTTATTATGATGGATTTTTTTTGTAAGTGCACTTTGGTGAATATATTAACANAAGGAGAGATCCATATATATATATATATATATATATATATATATATATTTGAGAGTGATCATTTATTTCGACGGCTTAATTAATATATGCATATTATTTTGGCTACCTCTGTTTTTATTTTTAAGCAGTATTCCCCTACCCTATCTTAAATGAACGGTTTCGGTTCTTCTTCATTTCCACTACGTATCTTTTTTGTTTTTTTTATAGAGAACTACATATCATATTTTATCATTTTGATATGTCTTTTATTTGATAACTATATATGTAGAACTTATCCAAGAAGGATACACAGTTTTATCAAAAATCAATCCAAAGTACGAGCGTCCAATTGATACATTACAATTACTTTTTTTTGGGGTCAAACACATTACAATTACATCTGATTCGTTTCTGAGAAAAGAAACTAATAAAAATACAATTCTAAAAGAAAAATCAATACTATTATATATCTCTTAATTAAGTTGTAACACATAAATATTTTGTCTAATATGATGACATTTTTTTTTGACACGAAAAAAGAAAATAAAAGACAAATAAGTACAACGATATCGAGCTATGTTTTGCATACCACAAAAGGTAGCTCTGATTCACATATGAGAAAACCTTCGCCCGTCTTCTTGCCGCTTTAGCTAGTCAATCCGCCTCTAGATTTGCTGTTCTAGAGTTGTGTACTAGGTTGAAACCACTGAAGAAACTGTGGAGATGACGAAACGCAGTTAACTCCGATGCAAATGCTAGCCATTCTAACGGTTCTTGAATCATTCCATGTAACTCCTTGTAATCAGTAACAAAATAGGAACACTGGAGTCCCTTGTCAATCAGGCATGACATTGCCCACAAAAGGCTCAAAAGTTCCGTATGCAGTGCCGATATTCCCCGCCTTGTGCCAGAGTGACCGAGTAAAGTGGTTGATCCATCGCCATCCTTTAAGATCCAACCGAGGCCACTTGTGGTATATTCTTGTTTCCAAGAACCATCGACATAACAAGTTAGACCGACATGCAACATGGTAGATAACTCTGTGTGACCAACTCCATGACTGAAATTTTCCCGCGTACCGTCATTGTGTGCAAGATACCACTCGTTTGCCTCCTTCCTAGCTAGGACAAATGAATCCATGGGATTCCATTGTCTACTATTGACAGGATCTTGTAGTTAACATTACATTAACTCATTGGACGAAATTCTCGGATATTCTGTGGTCGCCCAGTTTTGGGAATATGTTGACACATAAACAAAACTTTTGAACGTTTAAATTTCATTAGAAAAATATTATATGATTACACTTTCAAATAGAATTTGTTTTTAATATAAATATAATTCTTTATGAGTTTGATAAAAACAATATCCAAAATTACAAGACAAGATCAACAAAATAATATTCGTCAAAATAATATTCATCACCTGGATGTGAAAACGGCTTTCTTGCATGGTGAGCTGAAAGAAACCGTCTTTGTTACTCAACCTGAG
>OVBE01016158.1:0-11076 GCA_900406425.1 Iberis pinnata | reverse complement strand
GGGGAGTTGATATATTACGTTTTTAACACATTTTATTTCTTATTGTACATCCATTTTAAGTAGTTTTGCATGGCATATAGGTTAGTTTAGCACACATTTGCATCGCATTTCATTTGTTCAGGTGTTAGAAGTGGAGGAACCGAAAACGCGGATCAAAGGAGCTNTTTAAAGATTTAAGAAAGGGTAGAAACGAGCTGTACCGGTTTAATGTACCGGTATGGACAAACCGGTTTAGGTGGATAAAGCATTTTCAGGGGCATACCGGTTTGGACAAACCGGTACGAGCAAAATTCAGAGACCAGAAGCTAAGCATCGGAATGGTGTACCGGTGTGTCTAAACCGATACACACAAAGAAAATCTATACCGGTTTGGCGTACCAGTTTGGCCAAAGAGGTATCAGTCAGAAAAAGTCAACCTTTGATTTTCCCTTTTTGGTTTAAACCCATTTTTAATTGGGTAAACCCAACTGTTTTTTGGTTAACCCAAGAATTCTTTAGGATACTATTTAAACATTTTTACGTAATTTTTAGAGATCTTATCATCTCTTTTAAGCTTTATTTTCACTAAGAACTTTGTAATCTTTTGATTCTTATTTCTATTTTGAGTTTAATTTCTTTCTTTGTTTACTCCTATCTTATCAAATGTTTTTCTAATCATGATTAACCACATACCTATAATAAGATTTTGTGTTTTCTCAATGATTAGTGAGTAGTTCCCCTTTAAGCTAATGGTTAAGTAGATTAGGGTGATTAGGTGATGGAATGTGATGTTTATGATTTATAATTCATAAATCTTCATGTAGTTGATGTTCTTAGCTAGTGCTAGATTTGATTTGATCAATTGAATCTAGATCATAGGATGAATAGTGCCCGAAAGGTGTTCGATGAAATGCTGGAACCAATCATTACATGCTAAATAAGGCCTAACCAAGAGATTTGTGTTAGTTAGTTTAGTGGTTTAGCATATATTAGATCTTAATGTTTCATAATTTTGTAATTATCAAAGAGATTGTCTTAATTACATGATTAGGAGAAGGATTAGTGCCATGAAAGTGGATTAGTCTATTTATGTGAATCTTGGACCAATGATTAGCTTAATAGTTAGTATTGAACATCACATGATATCATTTGATCATCCGAATCAATAACCTATACCATTTTCTTAGCCTTTTATTGTTAATTTCAAGTTTTAAATTTATGTTGACTTTTGGTAATTGCTGTTGACTTTTTCAATTGTTGACTTTTTATGGGCTTTCTAGTTTATGCATGTTTGAATGTTTCAAAACCATCCAAATCTTATTAGCATAGACTAGACACAATTCTAGTAGGATTAGTGCGTTAAACATTACCTGAATTTGGTTGATATCTTTAGTACAACAATGATGAATGATTAGGCTTAAGTATCTGCTTAGATAAGATTGCAAATTCTTGTTTATCACACTTCTAACACCTGAACAAATGAAATGCAATGAAAATGTATTCTAAACTAACCTATATGCATTGAAAATCTACTTAGAATGGATGCAAAATAAGAGTTAAAATGTATTAAAAACATATATATCAACTCCCCCAAACTTATCCTTTGCTTGTCCTCAAGCAAACCGCAAAGGAAAGTGAGAGAGAGAGAGGTTTGAAGGTGGAATCCTCAGAACCAAAACATTAAGAAAAAGCCTAGTGAACTAACATACAAAACATGATACACATCAATCCCAAACTAATATCTCTACTCATCAAATTATTCAAACATTCTCATTATCCATTCTATTACTAAAGGAAAGCNCCTCAGAACCAAAACATTAAGAAAAAGCCTAGTGAACTAACATACAAAACATGATACATCATCAATCCCAAACTAATATCTCTACTCATCAAATTATTCAAACATTCTCATTATCCATTCTATTACTAAAGGAAAGTGATCCACCTATGTAGTCTAAGTTATCTTCCTACATTCAAATTATTTTTATAGTGAGATATATGAAGAAGGAAACATTGTGAGAAACAAATCCATGCTAGTTGCTCAAGGTTATTGTCAATTCGAAGGAGTAGATTTCGATGAAACATTTGTGCCTGTAGCTCGACTTGAAGCAATTCGCCTACTATTTGGTATTGCCTGCAAACTCAAAATCAAACTATATCATATGGATGTTAAAACTTAATGGTGTACTCTAAGAAGAAATCTTTGTAGCATAACCAAAAGGATTCGAAGATCCTCGCTTTCCTAACTATGTATTCAAGCTGAAGAGAGCTTTATATGGGTTGAAGCAAGCACCAAGAGCCTAGTATGAATGACTATCCAACTTCTTAATTAAGACTGGGTTTCGACGCAGAAGCATTGGCAAAACTTTTTTTGTGCAAGAGAGTGCCTCAGACATTCTCATTGTACAAATATATGTAGATGACATGAACTAAGGAAGCACCAAACAGTGTATGTCTGATCTATTCGTCACTACCGTGACTAAAGAATTCCAAATGAGTATGGTTGGTGAGTTAAACTACTTCTTGGGTCTTCAAATCAAGCAAACAGACAAAGGGATATTTATATCTCAAAGTACCTATGCAAGAAACGTAATCAAGAGATTTGAAATGAAAAAACTAAGGAAGCTAGAACTCCATTGAACACAACATTTAAGCTTTCAAAAGATGAACAAGGAAAATCGATTGGTGAGAAAACTTACAGAGCAATGATTGGAAGTCTCATCTATTTAACTGCAAGTAGACCATATTTGTGCCATAAAGTCGGAATGTGTGCAAGATAACAAGCAGCATCAAAGGAATCACATTTACAGGCTGTGAAATGTATCCTTAAATATGTTAAAGGAACACTTGACTATAAAATATATTTCACCAATGAAACTAACTCAAACCTTGCAGGATTTTGTGATATAGATTGGGCTGGATGTCTTGATGATAGAAAAAGTACATCATGATACTATTTCTTTTTAGGAAACAATATTATCTCCTGGCATAACAAGAAGCAAAATTGTGTATCTCTGTCCACTACCGAAGTAATGTATATCACACTTGGAAGTTGCTGTACTCAATTGATGTGGATGGAAAAAATGCTTACTGACTATGGTATTCACTCTCACCCTCTACTTGTTAATTGTGATAACATGAGTGCAATAAACATATCTAAAACACAGTTCAACATTCACGTACAAAACATGTTGAAGTAAGGCATCATTTTGTTAGGGAATTAGTAGAGGATAAAGTTGTTATCATTGAGCATGTGTCTTCTGAAAATCAACTAGCATATATTTTCACAAAACCCCGTGATCTTAATTGATTTTTTGCTTGCGTGAAGCAATTGGGATATGTGAATTTCATTATAAATCGTTTTGCTTCAAGGGTAAGGTGAAAGTTATGAAACATAGTTCTGTGTATTATAGTTTCATCTCAAAACCTCTCTGTAACAAGTCACTTAGATTAGAAAGGAGCTCTATGTTCATATAGGCAAAAGAAACTCAATTTGGATTAGGATAATAATTTTTTTTATTTGAGCTTGATCACTGTCTGGATATGATTAGTAGTTTTCATGTAGTAACCTAAAAGATCTACTCTCATCTCGGATTAGGATGATAAATTCTTTTAGATCTGAGTGTGATCACTGTCAGTATAGGTGCATTACATAGTCACACAAAGTTTAGAAGCCTAATTTTTATTTTTTAAAATTGTGTCACAACTACTCTGCTGAGATATAGATACACAAATCATAAAATTCGGGTCCAAAATGATGTGTGATTATGTAAGCTACATGAGATCGAAAGAAAAACTTACAATAAAAGCCTATGGTTCTTTGGTCAGACGATTATATGATAAGTGATATGATGGTATGACAGCTACTCAGCTCAGAAAGAGCTATCCATTAGAGTTACAAGTTGTAAATCAACAAAAGTTTTGATTTGTGGTTCATACAATTGCCGAATACTTGAGTTGCTTTTTTAATTATGTTCCTTGTTAAAAAATTTCTTACATTGCTTAATTGATCATCATGGGGGCCCCACTAACTCTTGATATTTTGGTTCTTTGTCTCTGTATAGATACTGAAAATGCTGCATATTGGTCCAGAAATTGTATAATTCATTACTTATATTGCATCTCTTAATCGCTATAAGTAGAACTTCATCTGTGGGCTTTAATTTCTATATCGATGGATAAGGAGGTTTGGTCATGGGCTTAATGTTTTATTTATTTTCGGCCTAATAGATCTACCCATTTGCAAGTAATCTCTTTTGTCAAGCTTGTGTCGCTTAGGGTTTTCACAAGTCTCATCTTCCTCACATCGCCTCTTCATGAGATATCTTTCTTCAAGGATTGCTCTTTAAAATTCTTCCACTTTGAGGCGATTTACGCGATACGAAGTAGCAAGAATCCTTCCAAAGACAATGCTCACTCCTCAGAAGCTAATGGTTTCCGTCATTGCCGCCGCTAAGGCAGACAGAGAGGCAAAATAAGCTCAATTGAGAGTCAACACTTACACCAACATGATCTTGTATACCGAAGGAAGTCACCGCCCTGGCAAGGAACCGATGGTCGAAACCAATCACTCCATGGAAGGCTCAGACTCTGATTCGGGATCTCTTAAAGGACCTGCAACTGAGACTTACAGTGTAGGAATAAGGAGGAAAACTGACAAATTGTACATATCTGAATAGATTTGCTAACAAAAAGACATAGGGTGAAGAGGGTACCTAAAGATTATGGTAAAACAAAGACAGGGAGTAAAGATGGTAACTATATATAGAGGGAAATAAGAAGACGTGACGTCACGAGTCAAAAGGAAAAATGTTTAAAAACAATTTCCCAAAAAAAAAATGGACATGTCACGAGTTTAGGGTTTATTGTTTAGAGTTTACTACGAAATATATATGNGACGTGACGTCACGAGTCAAAAGGAAAAATGTTTAAAAACAATTTCCCAAAAAAAAAAATGGACATGTCACGAGTTTAGGGTTTATTGTTTAGAGTTTACTACGAAATATATATAAGTTACTTAGAGTACAATGTATATTAATTATCAACATACATCTCGCTAGCACTTGAGATTTTATAAAGTGGATACATACTTTTTTCTTATTAATATTCACTTGGGATTATGAAAAGATGATCTTTATTAACACATTTTATAATTCACATTTCATTTTCAAGTTTTAGAACATGTTTAGGGTTAATGATTTGTGGTTTAGGGTTTACTAACAAATATAAAAATTGTAGTTAACTAAACCCAAAACCCCTACTACTCTAATAAGTTTTTCATATAAAAACGTGAGTTATACTCTTTATGAGTTATTTAGAGTACAATGTATGTGATGTACTTTATATGAGTTAGACTCTCATTCCTAATTCTTCATGTTAAGTTTAAAGTAATTGGAAGACAACATACATCTCAATTGTAGTAGTTATCAATTCTCATTCGATAAAGTGGAAACATACAGTTGATTAATATTCACATAGGATTGAAAAAGGATATTTATTAACACATTTTATTTTATTAACATTAAAGCCTAAACCCTATACTATTCCAGTAATTGTCTCATATAAAAAGGTGAGTTCGAATATGAATGACTTATTTAGAGTATATTATATATGATTTACTTTATATGAGTTAAAATTTTATCCAATAAAGAGTATTTGTGGTCGGGATGAGTTATATGGCTACTTAACATTTGCAATATGTAGCTGAGTTATATGATCTAAGAAATATAAAAATAGTGTGATTTCAACAGTTATTATAATGTTAAGTTGGAGATTCTCTCAAAAATGTAATAAAGTTAGTTAGATTACATTTGACTAATTAGTANCAACAGTTATTATAATGTTAAGTTGGAGATTCTCTCAAAAATGTAATAAAGTTAGTTAAATTACATTTGACTAATAGTTAAACGAAACCCCCATTTGAATTAAAAAGTTAAAATCATCATTTGCCTTGTAGCCGCGTTTGACATCGATAACGTAGGAAGACATCATTTCACCTGTAATATCACATCATAGATGTGTAAGAAAACATAGACGCGTTTTTCCTAGGTAACTTTATTTTAGATATCATTTGTATTTAAAAAAATTAATGATCATGCTGTTAATTTCTCTCTTTTTAACCCATTTTATCTATATTTTCCCAGTTTTAGTACTTAACTTTTCAATTTATTATACTACTCCATTTATTAATTATATAAAGATGTGTTTCTAGGCAAAAGGTGTGATTGCGTATTTTTGGAATGAGAATAGCAATAATTAAAAAGTAAAAAAATCAAGTAATATGAAACAAAAAAATGAAATCTAGAAAATCAAGTATTGAGTAACAGAGGGAGTAAGAAATAATTTGGCTCGGTTATACAAATTTCGAGATATTAGTGTAATACGAAGATGCGAGAATATTTAGCCGAATTTGCAAGGAAAAAATATATTACTAAACGGCTAGTCGTTTTTTGTGTGCATGTATGAATTATATTTTTACTATACGACTGAGTTATGTTTATTTTATGAATGAATTATTTTTATTTTATGGCTGAGTTATCTTACTAAAAGGCTGGTTTTTTTGTGCACGTTGGTTATACGGCTGAGATATACAATTGTGATAAACTTAAAATATGTGATATACAAACTCAAAATCATCCATAGTTATCAGGTCCAAACTCCTCAAACAATTCTACTAGTTCAAGCCAAACTCTTGTTAACATCCACTCGGGCTTCTCCCGGCAAAGCTCCCAACTCTTCTTCAACATACGCATGTGGGTTCGGTAAACCGTTCTTCCCACCATATTGAAATATGTCCAAACTGTCCCAATACGTGACAATTCCCACCTGTTTTTTCCTGCACAAAAGGACATAATATAAGGGTTAGTGTTGTTTTGTATCTATGGAAGGAAACCCAATTGATGCTTACAGCGAGTATAAGAAGCCAACATCCCTTATAATCATCGAGAATCAAGCGGTAAGTTTGCCACGCATGAACCCATCCTTGTTCAGGAATTGGAGTGAACGCCTTCACAAGATCGTATAGAAACTTAAACCACATAACATCAGTATTTTCAGGATATTTGTCGGGACCAGGGTTTAGCACGAGGAGGTTTGCCCGATCATCAAAACTATTAATGCAATTGACACTACTTTGTAACCTGGATGAATAAGGAGGAACAACCGACAAATTCGACATATCTGAATAGATTTTGTAACAAAAAGATATAGGGTAAATAGGGTAACTATAGAGTATGGTAACAAAAAGACAGGGAGTAAAGAGGGTAACTATATATAGAGGGAAATAAGAAGACGAGACGTCTCGAGTCAAAAGGAAAAAATGTTTAAAAACAATTTCCCGCAAAACAAAAAACAGACACGTCACGAGTTTAGGGTTTACTACGAAATATATATAAGTTACTTAGAGTACATGATATATTAATTCTCAACACACATCTCAATAGCACTTGGGATTTCATACAGTGGACATATACATTTATTAATATTCACTTGGGATTGAAAAGAGAATCTTTGTTAACACATTTTATCATTCAAATTTGATTTTCGAGTTTTAGAACGTGTTTATGGTCAATGATTTGTGGTTTAGGGTTTACTAACGAATATGAAA
The DNA here is from genome assembly GCA_900406425.1 of Iberis pinnata. NCBI lineage: Eukaryota > Viridiplantae > Streptophyta > Magnoliopsida > Brassicales > Brassicaceae > Iberis > Iberis pinnata. The sequence goes on along the minus strand of OVBE01016158.1, from coordinate 3,491 downwards.
AGGGAATTTAACTAAACCATAAACCATAAACACTAAACCCTTACTACTCTAATAATGTTCTCATATTAAAACGTGAGTTTAACTTTTAATGTGTTATTTTGAGTATATTGTATATGATTCAATTTATATGAGTTAGATCTCGTTCCCAAATCTACATGTGATGTTTTAAAGTAACCGTAAGACAACATACATCTCAATAGCATTATCAATTCTTGTTCAATAAAGTGGATACATACATTTTATTAATATTTACTTGGGATTGAAAAGAGGATCTTTGTTAACACATTTATAATTCACATTCAACTTTTGAGTTTTAGAACGTGTTTAGGGTCAATGATTTTTGGTTTAGGGTTTACTAACAAATATAAAAAAGGAAGTTAACTAAAGCCTAAACCCTAAACACTAAACTCTTACTACTCTGATAATGTTCTCCTATAAAAATGCGAGTTAGACTTTTGATGAGTTATTTAGAGTACATTGTATATGATTTACTTTATATGAGTTAGATCTCGTTCCCAAATCTACATGTTAGGTTTTAATGTAACCGTAAGAAAACATACAACTCAATAGCATTATCAATTCTCATTCAATAAAGTGGATACATACATTTTATTAATATTCGCTTGGGATTGAAAAGAGGATCTTTGTTAACACATTTTATAATTCACATTTGATTTTCGAGTTTTAGAACATGTTTAGGGTCAATGATTTATAGTTTAGGGTTTACTAACAAATATAAAAGGGAAGTTAACTAAACTATAAATCCTAAACACTAAATCCTTACTACTCTAATAATTTTCTCATATAAGGACGCGAGTTAGACTTTTGATGAGTTATTTAGAGTACATTGTATATGATTTACTTTACATGATGTGATATAACGGGTAAAATGATGTCTTACTACGTTACCGAGGTCAAACGCGGCTATGAAATTTATTTGAAGCGGATTTGATATTACGAAAAGCAAAACAAATAACTCAGTCGTAAATATATCTCTGTCGTAGATTAAACATAACTCAGTCATCTGGTTATCATTACTCAGCCGTAAAAAAAACATAACTCATTTGTTTAGTAAAAAACATTACTCAGTCCGTTAACAAATAATGTTTTCGGTTCGGTTATGAGCCGGCGCCTATATCTAATTCTCGTATACTTGTTTGCCATTATAGCCAAAAAATATAATATCGAAAGGAGATTTATTGACAAGATAGATATAGAAGATTAAACGCGAGATCGAAGAAAAATACATAGGGTTATATAAACATTGAGCCCATNTTATGAGCCGGCGCCTATATCTAATTCTCGTATACTTGTTTGCCATTATAGCCAAAAATATAATATCGAAAGGAGATTTATTGACAGGATAGATATAGAAGATTAAACGCGAGATCGAAGAAAAATACATAGGGTTATATAAACATTGAGCCCATGGGTTTTGTTTCTAATATGATTTTGAAAAGACAAATACGCAGCCCTTATTATGTTACAGAGGTTAGAATAACTCAACCTTTATTATGTTTCCGAGGTAAGAGTAACTCAACCGTTTCTATGTTTCTGAGGTCAGAATAACTCAGCCCTTATTACGTTACCAAAGTCAGAATAAATCAGGACTTTTAACATTTGAGTATTGGATGAGTTATATGGCTACTGAAAAGCTAGCTTAGCTTAATGATACAGTTGAGTTATACAAACATTTTATAAGTATGATTGAGTTACAAGACAAAGACTTGTGTCTCTTCGTCTTCGTGTATCTTCTTCTTCGTGTGTTCTCATTCGCGATCTTTCAGTTTTAATATATACACATTCTCTTCATCTATCCATTAATCCATTTTACTGATCATGAAAAATGAGGCTAAACCCACATATTCTCGATTTCCCACCGGAAATCCTTGAAACCATTATCCTCAAGGTCGCAAGTTTCTCATACAGAAATATTTTCAAATGCAAGAGCGTTTGTGTGGCCATGCACGATGCGTCTCAAAGAGAGACATTCTACTGCAGCGTCGATCTTTTCGCTATGCAAGGAGATTGGTTCTATTCCATCATTTGTGTGAAGTTTAATCGTTTGTGTCTCCGCAATGAAAACCCTTCCATTATCTTCCTTATTGGGGCTATGGAGTTTTTCCAGACCGAGAAGATGGAATGCGGAATCTTAAAGATTATACTCGCCACTGAGAAGGGATATGATTTGGCTCTCTACACCTACAGTCATCTGAAAGGGATCATGTCCCCCGACGTGGTCTTCAACGGTGATTTGGTCAATATATCTAGGCAGTTCTCACGGTCTGCGAAGCGGAAGATCCAAGCATTTTCTTCATTGGCGTGGAGCAACAGATTTCCTCCATTCTTTCTCCAAAGGGTCACTCAAATACACAATGTCTACTGTCGGGATATCGATAGCTGCCCGTGTCAAGTGATCAATAGATGGGGACACCCATGGGACGGGTGGTACAAACTGGAGCCACTATGTGATGCGTGTTTTGGAAGATCAAAACACTCGCTTTCAATCGCGAGTTGCCTAAAAAAATTGTGGATTTGTGTCTTCAATACCCTTGACAATCTATGTAACTCTGTTTTAAATTTGTTTCAAACGGTAACTCTGTTTCAAATTTGTTTCGATTCGTAACTCTATTTCACATTTGTTAAAATTGTAATTCAGCTGCTTCAGAAACTAACTCATACACATTATAATATATAACCTTGTTTCATACTTGTTAAAATTGTAACTCGGTTACTATAGAAACTAACTCAGCCACATCATAATATATAACCCACCCACGATAGAAATCAAACTTAGTCGTAACACATTTTTATATCAACAGAAATCTTCCACTAGCCAAGACATTTTTATATCCTCCAGCCTCAAAGAGGTCTACTGCCATCCTCGTCCCGAATACCTTGAATATTTATATCGTTTACACCATAAAAAACTACACCAAGCGCTAGACATTCCAAAAATTTCGCTGTATACACCCCACAATCACCAACTTGAAAGTTTTGGGAACGTGTTTGAAATCCATCCATCGGAAGGCAAAACTTTTCCATGTAGGTTCTCGTACATCATGTGGAATATATCTGTCCAGCAACGCTATAATCATGTGCAGTAGCGGTTGAAATTTTTTTAGCATTCTATCCTTACCTTCATTTATTATATGTCCAACGACTGAGTCGTAGCAATCAATATTCTCTTCACGTAGATCAGCGTGATACGCCATCCAATGATCGCCGCCAACTTGCATCGCCCCGTACAAGTGATCCACATCTACAAACCATTGCAATTTTTTCTGGAGGTCTTTTGGCCACTTGTCGTTTACTAAATCTACATACGATGGATGGATTTCGAAGTCATTCGAGTTTTGTTTGAACTAGTGATAATTGAGGGTCAAGGAATTTTGTAACAATTTCTCGAAAAACCCAATGCGGCGACACCAGAAAGAGGTGGGAACTTCCATGGACTTTCGAATGATGAGTCTAACATACGAAACAAGATG
>OVBE01016157.1:0-11076 GCA_900406425.1 Iberis pinnata | reverse complement strand
CGATCGATCCAGGAAGGGATCGATCAATCTGATTTTACGTAGATCTCCTGGGGTTTTGAATCGATCAATTCAGGCATGGATCGATTGATCTCTCTTCATATGGGTCCTAGATCGATATTTCTTTCTTGGGTTCGATCCATTCATCTTCATTTTTCCCAATTACTCTTGAAATCTTCAGATTAACCATCTTTTGCTCAAAAACACTTTAAACACCTACAATCCTTGAAACATACCAAAAACACATGGAAAGTACTTGAATGATGCCAAATAGAAAGTATAAATACACACTATAAAGCATCAAAATTGAGTGGTATCAACACCCCCAGGCTTAGATCTTTGCTTGTCCTCAAGTGAAGCAAGACCAAATCTAGAGAAGAGGTTTGAAAACTACACAGGAACTCCCAAAATCTCAGCAACCTTAAGTTCATAAATCAAAAACTAAAAGACACTAATCCTAGACAACCTTTGCAAAATAAATTGTTCACCACCACATAATCCAATTAACATACTTCCTACTCTACATCTTAAATCAATAAAAATATCAAGTCATATCAACCAGCTCATTAGATTCAATTACGTACAAATAAGTGTGTTCTTGCCTATGAGGTATCGATCAATGTCACTTTAGTAATTTTTCTATCAAAGCGCTCATACCAAATAGAGCATCAATCGACTTATGGTCCTGACCTTTTTCCCCCCTTTCTCACTTCTTTTTTCTTTCTTTTCTCTTTTTTTCTGCATTTTCTTTGCACTTATGCGCTTTTAATGTTCGTTTTTTAGCAGACAATTTTTCTGGGATTGACTACGGATTTCTATATCACGTTTTCATTCCTTTTTGTTTTACCATTTTTTTTTGAAGTAAGGGAGAGAAAGGATCCGGATCATACTGAAAGAACTTGTCGACTTTACAGAGAACCGAAGAGCAAACTACCTAGCTTTTCAAAGTATAACCAACACCATAAGCAAGAGAATTTAAGATCAATTTAAGTCATATCCTATTAGAGCTAGCATCAAATCATCAACAATCCAAAAGACTAGAACTTTCAAAAGTATATCAATCAATTAATGGGGTTCCGAACCTAAAAGCATTAGTTTATCTAAGTCAGTAATCAAATAGAAATTAATTCTAAAATCATATTAGGCTAATAATAATGACAGGTTCTAATCATTGTTCCTTCGACTCGATTAGACTCATCTAAACCAAAACAAAAATTTTGAAAATTTTCACCGAAATGATGAAACATCCAAAAAGACTCAAAACATAGTTAGTAGCTCTTTACCCCTCCCTTAGACTTAAATCACGCCATCGTGGTGTGAAAATAAATCTAAGAAAACGAAGGAGACCTGAACAACCTGAAATATCAAAAATGTGAGTTCAAATGTAGGAACTTACCTGATTATCGATGGATCATTCGATCCATAGACGGATCGGTCGATCTATGAGTACAAAAGTTTCCTGATCGTTTGGATTGATCGATCTGTTTCATCGTGTAAGTCTGAATGTTGATGGATCGATCAATCTCTCGTTTTTGATAAATGATCATCCTTCATTGATCGATCGATCTAATACTCCGACCAGTTTCTTATTTTCCTAAAACACTTATAAACTCACAACTAAAAATCAATAGGTTAGTCTCCCAAAAGCTAAACTGACTCAAAACTAAAATATTACTAATCTAAATCACCTAATTAGTGGGTTGGCTCCCACTCAACACTTTGTTTAATGCTAAAATCTTGACGAACTCACCTTTTAAGTTGGGGTTGAGTTAGCACCAATAGATACTTTGCTGAAACTACCATCGTATGATATTTGCATCTTCATAACCTTTTTCATCATCTTTTTTGAATAGTCTTCCCCTTTGTCCTTAAGATCTGAGGGAAAGAATTCCTTAACTTTTGAAAAAGGGTTTGAGGAACCAAAATCATATGAATGTCCTTGTTGATCTTTTCATTTCTCTTGGATTTTGTTTTTGACCTTTGAGGGATGTTTTCTAGTTTCTTTACTCTTCACCCTGTGCTTGACTTCATCTCTATTCGATGCTTGAGACTTTAAGAGCGGTTGGGGATTCTCCTCTAACTTTTTCAAGTTTATCTTACCCATCTTTTTGATCCTAGGGGTTGCTCTCTTGCTTGAGGTTTTAAATTCTTCTTTCAAGACTCCAAGTATGATCTTTTCAGCACTAGATTCGGTTTGAGGCTTCTGTACTCCCTTCCTTGTATTTATCATATTGATATTAGAAGCATTGTTGTTGGGTATTATCAGATAATAGTAGCCCTTCTTGATCTTTGTAAAGTTGATGTGCTTCTTTGGCATATCTATAACAACTCCTACAGATGACAGAAAAGGTCTTCCCAGCACCAATTGCACATCTTTATTTCCCCCAGTATCTATGGCATAGAAGTCAAGCGGGATAACACAATCTTCATCCTGTGCCATTACATTAGAGATCAATCCATTTGAGGATACTACAAAATTATTAGCTAGTGTAAAAGCTAGCTTTGATGGTTTAATGCCTTTTAGTCCCAACTTCTCATCAACCATTTTTGATATGACGTTAACGTTAGCCCCTGTATCACAGAGTGATTCCATGAAGATCACCCCTTTTATTTTGACTTGGACTAATAATTCACCAGGATCTTGTAGTTTTTGAACTCTTCTTAGTGGAACCATTTGGTTAGAAGCTTCATCATAGTACACTAACTCTTCTTCAGGAGTATTAGGCTCTTTTGGGTATTCGATCTTGAGTTAGTTGGTTACAAATTTCAGCAGTTTTTAGGGGGATCGATCGATCTAGATTGGGATCGATCCATCTCATCTTTTCTCGATATCTGGTTCGATGGATCGATCGATCGTTTTTTCCGGAAAATTTCTTTTCAACTGGATCGATCGATCCAAGTATGAAAATCGATTGATTTGCAGTCTCTGGGCTTCTACGTATAGTTGGATCGAGTGATCCTTTAGGGATCGATCGATCTATTTCCCTACATCATTACTGAAGCTTCTAAAATCTGCAGAACTTTCAGATTCAGCGTTCTTCTTTTTAGTACTTGATTTTATGCTTTGCAATAGCCTTTCGGGTTGTCTTCCACTTTCCCTGGAAGGACACATGCTTGTCTCTTAACTGCTTATGAGGTTTGAGCCACTTGCAGATCAAGTTTCTTAACATGATTTGACAATGTTTCAAATTTATTGTTTAAATCATTGTACATACTATCAAACTTCACATTTATGTTCTTTTCAGAACGCTGCTAGCTTTCTAGATTCTCCTTGATCATTGATTCGAGCTTCTTGTCCTGAGGGGGATTTATCTCTTGAAACCCAGGTTGAGAGGTTGTTTGAAAACCTCTCGATGTTGAGTTCTGCACAAAACTTCTATTATGGTCTCTTTTGAAACCACTTCTACCTGAATTCTAACCGAATGCTTGTCCAGATTTCTGGACAAAGCTCTGCGACTAGGTTGGGTATACCCGATCTTGTGGATTAGCTACATTAGTACTCCTATAAGAGAGAATGCCTTTGTTGAAGCCTTGATTGTACACTCTCTGTCCCTGGCTATTAATATAGCCCACTTCCTCCAAATTCTTAGTTTCTTTAACATCAAAACAATCAACCTCTGTTTTCTCCATATCTTCAACAAAGCTGACATGTTTTTCACTCTACTTCTTGAGAAGTTGAGTGAGAAGTCCTTTGACCTCAGTAAGATCAGAAGTGTATGAATTGGATGGTCTTACTCTTCGATCATATTCGGGGTAATGCTTGCATTTCTCTGAGCTAGATTGTCTATTAGCTGGTAAGCTTAATTCACAAGCTTTATCATGAAGTCACCATTGGTGGCATTATCAAGAGAGAGTCGATACTGATGTTCTATTCCTCTATAAAAGGTATTCAGAAGGCTAAAATCAGAGAAGCCGTGATGAGGACAGTCCCGAAGGTACTCCTTAAACATATCCCATGCTTCAAAAAGGATTCTACAGGACCCTGCTGAAATTGAGAAATCTTGTTGCTCAGATTGTTGGTCCTTGTAGAGGTATAGAAGTGACTAAGAAACTTGGATTTGAACTCATCCCAAGTCTCTATGGAGTTAGCTGGCAGCAATTTGAGCCATCTAAGAGATCTATCAGCAAGGGAGTGATTGAAGAACTTACGATGCATGAAGTCTTTAGAGACTCCATTGAGCTGAGTTGTGATGACTCTAAATTTTCATTGTTTTTACATGTCATTTAGCATCGACTTTGAGGTCTTTAGGCCTGCATACATCACATTTATAGTTGATTTAAGTAAGTTTGTGATTTTTAGGACTTTTGCATTAGAATTCGCATATGTAGGCATTTTGGAGATTTTTCAGGACTTTCAGGAGTTTTCAAGAAGGTTTTGAGAGAATTCAGAAAAAGGGTGCAAAACCTGAAGAAGGGTGCAGACCTTGAAAAAGGATGCAGAACCTGAAAAGGGTGCAGACCCTTAAGAAGGATGCAAAACCTAGAGAAAGGTGCAGAACCTGAAGAAGGGTGCAGAGCCTAAAGAAGGGTGCAAATCCTGAAGAAGGGTGCAGAGCCTAAAAAGGGTGGAGGCCCTGAAGAAGGATGCAGAACCTGAAAAAGGGTGCAGAACCTGAAGCTGCCTTGATCAACTGCTTCCAAGATTCCTCGATCACCAAGTAGCTTCAGCTTGATCAATCTCAAGCCTAAGCATGGATCGATCCCACTAAACCTCTGGATCGATCCCACTTCAACCTTGGATCGATCCAACACTCACTTCTGGATCGATCCCACACTCACCTCTGGATCGATCCCGCTTCAACGTCTGGATCGATCCAATTCAAGCAAAACTCACTTGTGGATCGATCCCGCTTCAACGTTATATCAATCCCACACTCAGCTCTGGATCGATCCCATTCAAGCAACACACACCTTAATCGATCTCAAGCACGCACCTAGATCAATCTCAAGCACGAACCTGGATCGATCTCAAGCACGCACCTAGATGAACCTCAAGTACGCACCTGGATCGATCTCAAGCATGCACCTTGATTAATCTCAAGCACGCACCTGGATCGATCTCAGGCATGAACACAAATCGATCCCATTCAATCATCCCCAGCTCGGATCGATCCCACACTCTTCTCAACTCGATTCAAACACGCACCGAGCTGACCAACTCAATTCCGAAGTAGACCTGACCAAGATCCGAGCCAATGATTAGTTTTTGTTTTTAGTGCGATTTAGGGATTTTCTCTTAATACTATGTAAGACCTAATTCGCCTCCTTTCCATGAAGTCTTGTTTTTCTTTTCTTTTTAGGTGTTGTCTTAGGTTTTTTGTTTTCTTTGGTTGTTCTTCATGTTCTTAGTGTAAAAACCAGATATGTTTTAAGTTTCAAGTTAATCTTTTGGTTTTCCTTTACTTTCTTGCTTAGATTTAGGTTGCTGTTTATCTGGTGCATATTGATTTACGTTTCAAGCTTTTAATCTTTTGTTTTAGTTTGTTCTTCATCTCTGTTTTTACAGTTTCATTGATGTTCTTAGTTTCTGGGTTTGAGCTCTTGCTGTTCTTACTGTTCTTCATAGCTTCTTCTTATATCATCATGTTTAGGTTTGAAGTTTTGATTTATATTATCTCTGTTTTTACTTCCATGAGTAGTGAGTAGTTCTTGAAGTTCCTAAGGATGGATTAGACTAGGGTTGATGTCCTGATCTCACCTTAGGCACTAAGCTTGTGTGAAAATTTACACAACGTTAAGAAAGGCAATATCACGTTGAACATAGGGAATGGTCCAAAGATGATCTTTAACATCAAGGAAAAGACAAAGAAGCCTACAATCCAAGGTCAGCTATTCTCTATCAAGGAGATGAATGAGGACAATCATGAGGACGGGTACTCAAGTAGAGATTCACTGGATTCTGAGCTTATACAGGACCAAAACAAGATTTCAGAGCATACAAAAGCTTTTTTGGTTGTCAAGGAACCATATGCAGGAGTTTCTGCAGAGGTATAGGAAACTAGAAAACTGGGGGTAGCAACTAACCAGAGCAAACTTCCCATTTCAGAAGAAGGAAATTCTGAGCTCAAGCACCAACTTGTGCACATCTCACCTCAGAAGCCCACTTCGAGCATAACCTTCTTTGAAAATGGTTTTGAGTTTCAAAATCCAACAACGGATCTCAAAAAGGGTGACCAAGTGGTTCTTCTCAACCCGATGCTCATGCACTGTCAAGAGAATACAAACCCAAAATACCTCAAGAGCTTCATAATCAAGAAAACTCTACCTGATGTAGGAATCGTGCTTGTTGTGGAACCTGATAAGGGGTTGAAAGTGAACAGCCAATCCAACCTAAACAATGGTGGTTGGATACGTCCAGAAAGAAAACCTGGTGCAGAGACCTCAATTCTCCTCGGATGACTGTCTCAGGGTCACTAGATTCTAAACATGAAGTCAAGATTAGTGACTATAAACAAGCTCACTTGGGAGGAAGTCTCATGTTTATCCTTGTACATATAAAATCTTTAAATTTATGTTTTAGTTCTTCTTTTAATTCATTTAAGTTTCTATCTGGTCTTGGTGTTTTAGTTACTTCAGAGTCGAGCCACGTAAAAACGCTCGATCATCCATGTTTCGATAATGATCGAGCCACTTTAAACCATGGTCGAGCCCGAAACACGTTTTTTGATCGAGCGCAAACTTTTCACACCAAGCCAGGATGATCACGTTGTGCATTCAACGCCCGACACACATCACCTCGATCTTCACTTCAGCAACTCTCTTCACCTCAACGTGAAAACAAGGCTACTCCAAACCCTTTTCATTGTATATACCATAGCATATTTCTTTTATGTTGCTGTGTTTTGGTTCTAAATCCTTCTTTGAACTTTTATTACACAAGGGACTATGCAATCTAAGTTTGGGGGAGAGTTTAGGAGGTACTGATTATGTTTACTTGTTTTCTTATTTCAATGTTGCGTCTAAGGCATATAAAAATAAAAAAATTTGATATTTTTTTGAAAATCGTTTAAAAAAAAACAGAGTGTTCATTTAGTTGCATTTAGGTTGTCTACACTTGTATAGGAAACTAAGACCTTCTAAGTATGATGTTTTCTCTGAAAATGTTAGTGCCCTGATTATTAGTTGTGTAATGCATCCTGAATTTGTCTAAAATAAAACTACACCTTGCTTGGAATGTGAACTTGCATGATCATTTGTCTCATGAACCATGCTGTGATTTGAAGTTTCTTCCTATCTATTAGAACTTGAATTTGAATGTTCAAATATCATGTTTGTGTGTTGAATATGAACTCATGGATAGTATATACATATTTGGGTTATCTTCTACCCTTTACCACTCTTGTTAACCCAAATAGAATCCCCACCTTTGAACCTTGCCTTCTTTCAAACTCTAAATTTACTACTGAGTGGTAGAACTTTTATGGGATGAGCTTGGTAGAACGTGTTAGGTTAGAACTGACTGGAATAGGGTCTCATGTAGTTCTAGTCCATGCTTTTTGAACTAGATATGACTAGGTGGGATTCGATTTTGAATGTTGGTTTGGGTGGAATCAAATGAAAGGGTTTGGTAGTTGGTCAAAAGGAAAGTGTTAAGAAAGAACCTTAGGAGAGAAATTAAAAATATAATCAAAATATGCTAGTGAAAATTTTGGGGGAACAATGGTATGAAAAAGAAGTATGGCTAGTGAAAAAATAGAAAAGACATATGACAATGAATTCAAAAGGGTAAAACACAAGGGATAGTGTAAACAAAAAGGTCTAAATCCAAAAGTGTTTTAAGTTAGAAGGTTCCTGAAACAGCTAGCAGCATCTAAGAAGGAAGTCTCTCCTAAGTGTAACAAAGAAAAGATGAAAAATGGGAATGTGAATGGGTATGATCACTTTGAATTTTAAAAGGGTAGAGAGAATCAGGAAACTTAGGTTTCATTAGCATTGGATAGATGAAGTTCTATTTCTGTATGCATCTAAGTGTTCGCACCTTTAGCCTTCTGCTAAAGCTCATTCCCTTTTGAGAGAACCCTTGTTCTAAATTTTTAACCATTGTATGAAGGGGTCATCTTTACTCCTTAATCTGTCATTGACCAAATGAGTTCATTGAAGGCACATGACTTGATCCATGGTTCCTGATTAATGAATGTTAAAGGAGCAAACGAATTTGAATACATTGTGGAAGTTGAAATTGGTCAGTGATGAACTGTGATGAGTATGACTAAAGTTTTTAAGTAGTTTGAGCTTAGGAGTGCATTATAGAACTAGCAACCAGGACATTAATACTACATGTGTTAGCAGCATGTTTTGGTTCTGAGTTCCCACTATCAAACCTCACTCCCAGACTTCTGAGTTGTTTGCTTGAGGGCAAGCAAAGATTTAGTTTGGGGGAGTTGATGACTCTGAATTTTCATGGTTATTACATGTTATTTAGCATCGATTCTAAGGTCTTTAGGCGTGCATACATCACATTTATAGTTGATTTCAATAAGTTTCTTATTTTTAGGACTTTTGCATTAGAATTCGCATATGCACGCATTTTGGAGATTTTTCAGGACTTTCAGGAGTTCTCAAGCACGCACCCGGATCGATCTCAAGCACACACCTGGATCTATATCAAGCAGGCATCTGGATCAACCTCAAGCACGCACATGGATGAATCTCAAGCACGCAGCTGGATCGATCTCAAGCACGCACCTGGATCGATCTCAGGCACGAACACGAATTGATCCCATTCAAGCATCCCCAGCCTGGATCGATCCCACACTCTTCTCAACTCGATTCAAACACGCTTCAACCCGACCAACTCAATTCCAAAGTGGACCAGACTCAAGATCCGAGCCAATGATTTTTTTTGTCTTTAGTGCGATTCAGGGATTTTTTTGAACAATATATAAGCCCTAATTCGCCTCCTTTCCATGAAGTCTTGTTTTTCTTTCCTTTTTAGGTTTTTTCTTAGGTTTTTCTTTTCTTTGGTTGTTCTTCATGTTCCTGGTGTAAAAACGAGATATGTTTTAAGTTTTAAGTTAATCTTCTGTTTTTCCTTTACTTTCTTGCTTAGCTTTAGGTTGCTGTTTATCTGGTGCATATTGAATTATGTTTTAAGCTTTTAATCTTCTGTTTTAGTTTACTCTTCATCTATGTTTTTACAGTTTCATTGATGTTCTTAGTTTCTGGGTTTAAGCTCTTGCTGTTCTTACTGTTCTTCACAGCTTCGTCTTAGATCATCATGTTTAGGTTTGCAATTTTGATTTCTGTTTTATCTATTTTTACTTCGATGAGTAGTGAGTAGTTCCTGACGATGGGGTAGACTAGGGTTGATGTCCTGATCTCACCTTAGGCACCTAAGCTTGTGTGAAAATTTACATCCATTCTGTTTTATTGTGCTTAATGCTGGTTTCTTTCACGCTAATCGAAATATGATCTTGGACATTCCAACGCCCAAAAAGCGTTCTATGGAATATCTGATCATTGTGATTACAGAGATTAGTCTACCTTACGCAACGCCATAGATGCTTAGGATATGCATCTCATTCTAGGGGGTTGGATGTCTAGGGGGCTTTTTGGCTTTGGTAGGTTGTCGCTTAATGCCTTATAGGTAGTGTACCGTCAACGGGAGTTAGGTCTGGTGATTGGTTAGGTTGATTCCATTTATCAAGGTATTGGACTTGGTTACTTATGAACCTATCGTCTAGGGATAGCTTACTGATTGTTTGACGTATGTTAGGTGCTTAGGTAGATTGGGATGGATCTCTAGTTGATTACTGATGACTCTGAATTTTCATGGATTTTACACATCAAGTAGCATCAATTCTGAGGTCTTAAAGCGTGAATACATCACATTTATAGTTGATTTTAGTAAGTTTATAATTTTTAGGAATTTTGCATTAGAGTTTGCATATGCACGCATTTTGGAGATTTTTCAGGACTTTTAGGAGTTTTCGGGAAGGATTTGTGAGATTTCTGAAAAGCAGCACTTAACATGGAATGGAGCAGCACTTAGCATGGATTGGACTGTATTTACCTTAGGGCCAAAACAGGATCGATCCCGGCACAAGCCTGGATCGATCTCAGGCACTCCAGGATCGAGTCCAGATCGATCCCAACACTTGTCTGGATTGATCCTGCACTCACTTTAGATCGATCTCAGATCAATCCCATCTCAGCATGGTACGATCTCCACCTTACCTGGATCTCTCTCTCTCTCTTTCAAGGAAATTTGTGAAGTCTCAGACGAAGCTGAGGAAGTGCACGGAATTGAAGCAAGACTAAGAAGGAAGCAAGGCAGGATCGATCTTTCACTCAAACCGGATCGATTCCACACTTGTCTAGACCGATCTCAGGTACTCAATGTCTGGATCGATCCCACTCTCAGACGCATCTCAGGCTGGATCGATCTCGTTTAAACGTCCCTAGCTTAGATCAATCACGCACTTACCAACTCGAAGTCAAACACGCTCCGACCGACCAGCTCAAATACGGATAGCACCTGAACCAAGGCCCAAGATCCAAGACAATGATTAGCTTTTTGTCTTTAGTGCGAATTAGGGCTTTTCTCTGAACACTATAAAAGCCCTAATTTTCCTCCATTTGCAAGAAGCTTAGTTTTCTTTCCTTTTTAGGTTTTAGTCTTAGGTTTTTATTTTTCTTTGTTGTTCTTCATGTTCTTGGTGTAAAAACCATATTTCTTTCAAGTTTAAAAATTAATCTATTGTTTTTCCTTTACTTTCTTGCTTAGCTTTAGGTTGTTGTTTAGTTGGTGCTTGCTATTTTCGTGTTAAACTTTTAATCTCATGTTTTAAGTTTGTTCTTCATCTCTCTTTTACTGTTTTATTGCTGTTCTTCATTTCTGGGTTTGTGTTCTTGCTGTTCTTCATTTGTTCAAGCCTAGATCTGCAAGTTTAGCTTTAAGGTTATGTTTTCTGTGAACTCTACTTCTATTCCCATGAGTAGTGAGTAGTCCACTAAGTTCCTGAGGATGGGGTAGAGTAGGGTTGATGTTCTGGGTTCACCTTAGTACCTAATTTTTTGTCCTTAGATCCCTTATGTTTCACCTGCTCGTAATGCTGATTGTATTTCTACCCGGGAGGG
>OVBE01016155.1:0-11078 GCA_900406425.1 Iberis pinnata | reverse complement strand
AGAAAATGACAAGAAATGTTATGTAAAAATCCTAAAATTCTAGTGTTATCAGTTAGCATCTCTGTTAACCATAATTACGGCGTGTAATTCTGTAGCTCATTTCAGGGTTATCTGTGATATTTTCAATACCTTGAAAGTTTGAAGTGTTAGTCGTTTCGTGTCAAGGTTTAAAGTGCGTCAATGTGGTATTCCCGAGGTTTTTAATGCGATTTCCCCAATAGAAATTATGTTTTATTGTTAAAGTGTCAGAAAATTGACACCAACTAATATTAATAAATTAACTATGTTTAGTACAAATTTATGTAGTTGGTAAAATATTTAGTTAAAATTAGAGTTTGATTGTAACGCCTCACTCTCTGGACCGTTACTACCTAGCCCAATAACCCTTAGTATGCTATTGTCCGCTTTGGGCCACAAAGTTCCGCACGACTTTCCTATTGTGTACCACCCCAAATGGCCTCACACTAATTTATTGGACTCTTTATATACTAGTCAATCTTTGACTAGTTTTCCAATATGTGATATTTGTGTTTGACCAAAAATAGGTTCCACATTGATCCTAATAAATATGTGTTACAACTTTCAAATGATCCCATTAATTAATATATATATATATATATATATATATATAAATTTTCATCTATCATCGTAATATTATTTTTGTATTTATTGTTTATTGTTATGATCCTAGTAAAAATAATTTTTAGATCTGCCACTATATATATATAATCTCTAAAATTTACTTTAAATATGGGATCCAAGTATTTGTTAATGAAATTCCACACTAATCATTTAGAATCCCTTAAAATACTAAGATTATTTTTTAAAAAGATTTTCGTTTAAATAATGTTTGATTTTAAAATCTATGAATAACACCATATTCAAACTCTAATAAATAAATAAATTTCATATACAATAATCGATAACACTATAAATTTTAAAGTATAAATTGAAATCAATTATTGAATAACACTGTAAAGCTAGCAAAAAAAGAAGAATGATATTTTTTGGTCTTCTCAAATTTTTATTTATTTAAACCAAATACAATAAACAAGGCTAACTTGCTTTTTTTCTTTTCAAGTAGTGATCTTTTTTTCTAAACCATCTTCATCAACTACACATAAAAATCAGAACTTTGATCATTCAAGAATCGTTATTCTCTTTTCGTATGTTTTGTTTCTTCTTGTTCTTTAATCTATCTCTTCTTGTAGTGATTGTGATGGAGGAGGATCCTTTGGCAAATTCAAATAGAGTTAAGCTTCGTGATGGAAGATACTTAGCTTAGAGAGAAGGAGTTCCTAGAAAGGATGCAAAACACAAGATCATTCTTGTTCATGGCTTTGGAAGCTCCAAAAATATGCATTTTTCTGCATCAAAAGTAAAAGAAAATACTCTTTGGATCTTGTGAATACATAAGTATATGATACAATAATATCTAAATGATATATATACACTATATATATAATCAAATTTATTTTAGTGTTTTCAAATTTATTTTAAAGTAATTAATTAAATTTAATTTTATCTTAGTATCGTTGTCGTTGTTCGTTTGGAAAACGCAATGGCCAGTCACTAGAAAAAAATCAACGACTAAAAATATGAATCATTATCGCTTGTTTTAGTCACTGGCCGTTGTTATGGGTCGTAACGACAAGCAAATCATTATTCTTTTGTTCGCTCTACAAAGTGAGATCGTCCACAAATCGGACTACGTCACATTCATTCTTATTGGTTCTTTATAAATAAAGGTGAGGTCGTCATAGTGAGGTTGTCGACTACCTCACATCTCTCTGGAATCTCTCTCTAATCTCTTTCTCCTCTATCCCCCTCTTCTTTTGATCTTCCATCTTTTTTTATAGAGTTTCCATTAACACTATTCTTCTGGTGAGCTTTTTGATTATGGGCCTTGAATGGATCTGACATCTTCTGGACCATGTCCAGGGATGAAACTCAAACCCAACATGTATGATAGTGATTAGTCAGGTTCGTTTTAAACTATCCATGATGTTAAGCAAATAATATTTTATTAAATTTAGAGATTATACGGTAGAAGTTAACTTGTGGAAGAAATAAGAGTGAGAATATTGTTGAGTTGGCAATGACGTGAACTTAATTAAATATGTAATGACAGCCAAAAGGATACAATTTGAAGAATAGTTTTGTTTGTTCTTCTCATACACCAAAGATGATCTTCTTTATAATTCATCATTATATCATCCATTTTCATATAAAGATCATAACATTGATCATTCAAAAACCCTTCTTGTTCTTCCAAGATTCAAAAGCAACTATTGTTTCATGGAAACCAATAGAGTTAAGCTTCATGATGGAAGATTCTTAGCTTATAGAGAAGATGGAGTTCCAAAGGAAGAAGCAAAACACAAGATCATTATTGTTCATGGCTTTCAAGGCTCCAAATATGTGAAGTTCTCTCCCTCAAAAGTAAACAATATCTCTTTTTGTTGTCTTGTCTAGATATTTGTAAGCCTATACATGATGTTTTCTTCTTTTGTCATTGGCTAAAAATTCTCACTTCAGGAGCTTATTAATGAGCTTGGAGTGTATCTTCTATCCTATGACCGTTCTGGATATGGAGAATCAGATTCAAACACAAATCATTCACTTGAAACCGAAGTTAATGACATAGAAGAACTTGCAGATCAGTTGGAGATTGGACCTAAGTTTTACCTTTTTGGAGTTTCCATGGGATCTTACCCAATGTGGGGTTGCCTAAAACACATACCTCACAGGCAATTTTATGCATTAACTCCTTTTATATATTTGGATCGATAATTTTTGATTCATAACGTATAAAAATGGCAAATAAGCAAGTGGTTCAATGGTAATCAACCAGGGTTCGAACCTTGCTTTTGTCAGTTAGAAAATAACTATTTAGATACTAGGATATGACGACAAAAAACCGCATAAAAAGTTACTTGTTACTTTTTGTTCACCTCTTTCCAAGGAAATGCATAGCCAACTTCGAATTAATTCTTGAGATGCTTTTAATCTATGTATCTTTTATATTTTTCGATGTGAGACATTATATCTTTAATGTGTAGGATAAAAATGACGAGAGATCACGGATCATAATGAATTATGATACCATATTAAGATCTTTTAGGGATTTCAACTCAAAACCAATTAAAACAAGTGAATTGTATTATATATATACTCTTTCCGTTTCATATTATATGTCGTTTTAGAGTTAAAATTTTTGTTTCATATAAAAAGTATCGTTTTAGGTTTTCAATGCAAAAACTAAATGAGAGTATTTTATCGCAGGCTATCAGGTGTGGCTTTTGTTGCTCCGACGGTGAATTACCAGTGGCCGTCGCTTCCTAATAACCTTATAAAGAAAGATCTTAGAAGAGTTTTTATCAAATGTTGTTTGATTATATCAAAATATGATTTAGGACTATTACGTTGTTGGATTATTCAAAACCTTATCCTAAGAACTATGTCTATGGTTACACGCACTGTGAACTACTTCACAAGCCAAGACAACAAGGTGCATAAGCGACCATCCGGCCTTTCCATGCCTACTAAGGCCAGTCCCAAGGTATTTTGTAGGGGTGGGTACATATTAGAAGATCGAGATCGACAACGAAAATATATATTTTAGATATTTTCTTTCAATATTCGATGTCGATCTCTTAATAGTAAATAAACGGGACCAAACCAAAATTGACTCAATTTTTTTTTTATAAATTATGTTTGATTATTTAAGGAACCGAAAAATCTAAACCGAAATTAGACCAAAACTGTTGTTGGTTAACCGGAAAAATCAATTGAAAATATAGAAGATTTTGTATTTTTATTGTGTATATGTAAAAAAGGTATATATTTTGTGTATTAAACAAGTAATTGTAAAATAAATCATTTTTTGTTTAGATTCTAATGACTTTTAAACGAAAAAGCTGGATAGGAACTAAAAATAAAGAAAAAACCGATACCAAAGCAAACCATATATTAAATAGGTTTAGTTTTTATAAAACCTAAAAACCAAACTGTAATTGAACTATAAATCGAAACATCCATCTTGGTTCAAATGTAACAATCACAAATTTGTATACTTAATCAAGTTGGTCCTAATTACCCATCACTATAAGAAAATATGTCAAAATCTGACCGGAAATATCGACGGATTTAAATCCACCGATTACTCTATCGACGGAAATAATCCATTGATAAAAACCGACGGAAAATCGACGGATATGCTCGTCGATTTTACCATGTTTTCTTGTAGTGATAATACACAAATAATCTGTTATTTTGTAGAATAAGCTACGGCGAAAATTTGCGTTTGATACTCTAAGGGACGACTCTGTGGCTTGTTTCGAGCAATGGGATTTTGAACCTGCGGATCTAAGCATTACTGAAGAATGCTCTGTTCACATTTGGCAAGGGAAAGAAGACATGGTTGTTCCATTTCAGCTACAAAGATGCATTTTGAAGAAACAACCTTTGATTAAATACCATGAATTACCTTATGCTGGTCATCTATTTCTATTTGTTGATGATGGCCATGACATTTGTGATATGATTCTACGTGCATTGTTGCTTAAGGAAGAGCCAAAGCTTTTTAAACCAGTTATTTAATTCACTGTTTGATCAAAACCATGCATGTATATTTACAATTGCTAATTCCTTCTTCCCTCAACGTTTCATATCATCGTTAATGTTTGTCCAGTTATTAAATTTTTCTCTTTTTTTTTTTTTTTTTTGTCACCAGATAAACACAAAAAGTAAACTAGAAGACAACTGAGGCACTTCTGTTAACCCACCAAGGCAAGGTAGTACCGACGTAAAAAAAGCTTCGATTTCTTGACCGCGCCGCACGAGCTAAGTGATCTGCATGCGAGTTGGATGAATGAGGAGTGAAATGGATTACCACGTCTGGGTAGACTTCCTTATACTTTAGAACATCCTTTATTTCCACTGCATATGCCGGCCAATCCGCATGTGGGGCTAGCATATTGATGAGCTCGGATGAATCTGTATAAAAAATGTTGCATTTGACGTCCATTTTGTGTAGACTCTGCATTGCCCAAATCAACCCTAGTAATTCTGTATGAAGAGGGGACATTGCACGGAAGACACCTCGGGCACCCATGATGGTGACTTTACCTGTCGTGTCTTTGACCGTCCAACCTAAACCACAAAAGGGATCATCCTTGGTCCATGACCCATCCACGAAGCAAAAAATACCGGGTAGGATACTAAGAGGACTAGAAATTCTGGGAAGTGAGTATTGATTTTGGGCCTTTAATACGTTATGAGCGTAATGCCAATCTGAAGCTTCCTTCTGAGCTAAGGATATGGTATCTGGAGGTTCCCAGATTCTTCCATTGAATAATTTATCATTCCTCACTTTCCAAATAAACCACATGATCCATAGGAACGAATCCCCTTGTGTGGAAATATCCGTCGAGTTTTTCCTTTGGGAATAGAGATACTGAATATTGGTAATTCTTTTATAGAACTAAATCTATAAAATGTATACAGTTGTCTTGCCCTTCGGACGAGTTTTATATTTATAGTTCTTTTATATGAAAAATTTACATATTTGTTCTTACATAGTTTTATTATGTTTTTATGTGTTTTTATCTTATATTTATAACTCATAGTGTTCAATTTTTTGTTTTACCGGTTTTTTTGTCGGTTTTTGTCTTTCAAATTATTTTCATAATCCGATACATAATTATTATGTGTATTTACCTTATATGTTCCTTTTTATTTTTCATATTGACATATTAAAGGTGGTACATATTTTAATGTAATATATTAATAATTATTTTATAATATATTATGAATAAATACTAAATCAATATAATTTTATTATATTATTTATTAAATTTTACTCTTTACTTAAATAATTTTTATAATGAATAAATCCTAAAGTCAATATAATTTTGTTATTATATTGACTTGTTTAACTATCGATTTATAAAATTAATTTGACATTTAATTAGATCAAATTTATGTCATACAGTCAACATATATATTTTGGTTGATTTTTTGTTGAAATCGATATATTGTACACTCAATTTATATTTCTTTGTTTGATTTTTTTCATGGTCGGTATGTATTTGCTATCGACTTAATATTAATGTTCGTCGATTTATATTTTCCATATTGATCAAATTAGATTTTGTATATGATTTATAGATAAAAATTAATCAAATAATATAATTTTAAGTAACCAAAAAATAAAGGAGAAAACCATTATTAAGACAATAAAAAAAAACATTTTTCAAATTTTTTAAAAATATAGTCTAGTTCTCAAATTTAAGAAATTATGATGTAGATTTCAAATTACATTCACAATATTTATATAGTTTAGTAAAATTATTCTTTTGTTTTTGTGCGTGAAAGATGCACATTCCACGGGCCGGCATTGCCTCCATAAATACAAATCTGAATTATTGTTTTTATTAGTGCTGGAACTTAAATGCTAATTATAATTTTGTGCTGTCATAGATGTTATATAAAACAGAACTCGAATAACATTTTATTAAATGTAATATTGTACTACTCAGTATTAAATATTTTATCTCTAAAATGATCATTGACTCTGAGGTTTAGACAACTTGTAAATCGTAGTAAAGAAAGACCCGCAAGCGTAGAGACACCTAGGGCTGGAAAAAATAAACCGGAATCAAAGAACTGAAAAAAATGGTTTTGAATCGGTTCTGCTTCCATCCAAATTATTCGATGGTTCTTCAGATGAATAATTATGGGTACAAGGTAGGAATCAGAACTGAGAACCGATTGGTAGAATCTAAAAACTGATTTTTTTGTCGTTTTGAATATTTTTAAATAATTTCGGATATTTTAAACTAATTTTGTGTGTTTCAAATTAATTTTGGTAATTTTTTTTTTTCATTTTGGTCGTTTCGGATCTGAAAATTCCAAAACCGATTAGACACCAATTAAGAAACAAAAATTTCGGGTAACTTTTAGTTTCTCTAACATAGAACTGAATCGATCCGGAACCGATGAAAAGCGAACCAGAATCAAACTGAAAATTTTGAAAGGATCGATTAGACACTAAAATCTAGAATCCGAAAAAACAGGAATTTTAATGGTTCCTACCCCTAGATACACACCAGTGCGGTGTGACAACGTGGACAGCACCAAGGAAGTTTCAATTAATAATGACTGTGAGGCTAATTATGAAATATATTATATCATTGACTTTTTACTCGGACAGCCTGTAAGCTTAAGTTTGTTTCCTGGTTTGCTAATATATAGTTTAGTTATACATTATACATATTACATTTCGCATTCAGAAACATATATAGAGAGCAGTTAAATTACATAACAATTCTCTAATATGGATTCAGTTTCAGAAAAACATAATGAGCTCAGATCATTAATTCTCCAACTACTGATTTGTAGGAATTCAGAGGTCCCAATAACATTCATCACTCAAGTAGTCTCACTCATCAACTCTATGGATTTGGAGGTAATGTCACTCACTACTCTAACAATCTCTTTGTTTAAAACAGTGGATTTTGATTCACAGTCGAAGCCATTAACGGATTTCATAAATCTCATTTCTCAAACAATCTCTATTGTCAACTCTACGCATTTGGAGTCGGAGTTATTGCCACTCCTCGTTGAAATATGGAATCTTGAACCGGATACAGAAGTTATATCACTCATCAAACAAATGCTCAACGACGTCGTTTGTACAACAAGTATGGAGTCTGAGCTTATACCACGTATAAGTCAGCTGATCTTTTGTCGTTGGATGGATGATGAGTTCAGGTCACTTGTTATTGAGATAATTTCTCTCATTGGATTAACAGATTTGAAGTCTAATCCAAAACCGGAATCGGAGTTAATGTCACTCGTTACTCAAACCATTTCTCTATACAACTCCATTTCCATGGATCTTCAGTCTCAACCAAAGCCCATGATTGATTTCTTATCATGCGTTGTTGAAGAATTACATTCAAGGCACACTCCATATGAATTCATTTTACTCGTTGAAGGAATATTGCATCTTGAGCCTGAGCCTGAGCTAATGTCACTCATCCATCAAATTATTTCTCTTGTGTATTCTAAGAATTTAAAGCAAGAGAATCTTATTGCTGTAAATGCAGTACAAGTTACTCTAAAAGAAGGAAGATTTTGTGTTGATGAATATTACTCAGGGAAGACATATAACAAGTGGGATTGTCTTCCTGGAAGGTGGGAGAAAATCAGCTTAACAGGTGAAGACGAAGACGCTACACATTTTCTTTGTCGATATTGTAAAGGCAAGAACCATAAAGAATATAACAAGGTTCCAAATCAGATGAAACACACTCTCCATCAGAAACATTCTCTTCAGCTTGTCTACATCACATTTACATGCAATAGAAAATGCTATTGTTGTGGTGAAAGTCTCCTCAAGTTATTTTATTGTTGTTTGGTATGTGATTTTGCTATGAATATGGCTTGTTTGGAAAGATCACCACTCTTATCTATAGACTATCCCAAATGGCATGAGCATACTCTAACTCTCTTTCCAAGAAAGTCTTCTTTAACTTGCGACCTATGTGCCTTGTCTCATTCAAGCTGTCCTTTTTACATATGTCCACCTTGTGACTTTGTAGCCCATCAAAGTTGCATCAGCTTACCACATGTCATCAAGATATCTCGTCATCCTCATCGTATCTCGTTTACTCCTACTTTCGAGCAAGGAGATTGGTCTTGTGGTATTTGCCGAAGGAAGATCAACAATGATCATGGAGGATATTCTTGCAATAAAGATGGTTGTTTGTATGGAGCTCATTCGAAATGTGCCACACAGACCAACGTGTGGGATGGCATTGATCTTGAAGGAGTGCCAGAAGAAATTGAAGAAATACTTGAACCATTTGTGAGGATAAGTGATGGAGTCATAAAGCATTTCAGTCATCCAGAACATCATTTGAGAATTGATGAGAACACAGAAAGAGATTACGATGATTATAAGCAGTGTCAAGCGTGCACTATGCCAATCTATTTTGGTAATCTCTACTCTTGTAAGAGTATGAAATGTGAATTTATTCTACACGAAGAATGTGCCAATCTTTCTCGCAAAATATATCATCCAATACATCCACATCTACTCACTTTAGTGACAAATTACAATGGTGAAAACAACAAATGGATGGCGTGCTCAGCTTGTCGTTGGGGGTGCACATCTTTCTTCTATTTATGCAATGAAGAAGGATGTGCTTTTAGGCTACATGTGCAGTGTGCAGCAATATCTGAGCCATTAGTCCATGGTAGTCATATCCACCCTTTATTTTTAACATCAAAACCTGGAGAAGAAAGAAGATGCGTTGTTTGCAAATGGAAAATGCGTGAAACATGGAATTGCATTGAATGTGATTATTCTATGTGTTTTAAATGTGTTGTTGTACCTCAAAAGGTGAGGTATAAGCATGATAAGCATATGTTAAGTCTTTGCAACGGGAATGATACAAGTACAATGGTGACTTGGTGTGAAATTTGCGAAAGAAAAATAGACCCGACAGGACGTTTTTACGTGTGTGATGAAAGTTGTGTCACCCTACACATTGATTGCTTGATTGGGAAAGATTTATACATGAAGCCAGGGTGGTTGTGGTTGTACCAGGGTGACAGAGTACTTGTTGTGCCCAACAATCACCAGTCTCGACCTATATGCAACATTTGTAAATTGCGTTGTTCACAAAGAGTAGCTTTTCAGAAGTCTGGAGAGATATTATGTTCCCTACGGTGTGCAAGTCGGTAAGTATTAGATTCTTTGAAAAGCGTGACCAAGTAGCTTGATGGTTATTGACCATCTGAAAATTCTTTGTAATTTGATTTGTTTCCTATACACATTTTGTAAGCAATATAAAGTATAAAACTTGTTCCAGATTCTTTAGTAGAAAGGAAAGCTTCCAATCCAGTAACCATGGTTGTAGGAGGTCGACGACGACACCTCTGATACATTTCATCAACAGCTCAACATTCTCAACACCCCAGTTTCTATAGCCAAAATATAAGTCCGAACATTAACCTATATTACCAAAGAGCCAAACTAAAATCCGAAAAATTCAGCATTTATATCAAATCAGCAAAAGAATAAATTTGATCGTGTCAAATCAGCATCAAGACATCAATCGAAAGATTTGTTAAAAGTATGAAACTTTACATAGCCAAAAATTCAAGTCTAGAATCTTAAATAAGTAATGTCAACACGTTATTCATAATGATCATTGAATCATAAGCAAATCTGACAAACTAGAGAGGTGAGTTTAACGTAGGTATATTTCACTTGTGTTTCAATGATTTACAAAATGAGTTTATATAGCTAGTAGATACAAATATAAGTAACCTAAACGTAAAGTGAGTGACGAGGCCCAATACCCCCCTCCTAAGGTGGCGTGTGTAGATCGCACACACCCAACTTGACCAAGAAATCTTCAAACTCCTTTCTTCCTAAAGCCTTGGTCATTATATCTGCAAGTTGAAACTTGGTTGAGACATGTTTTGTAGTAATAGTACCGCGAACAATTTCGTCCCGAATAAAGTGACAATCAAGACCGACGTGTTTCAAACGGGCATAATAGACTGGATTTGCTGCGAGATTGATTGCAGAGAGACTGTCAGAATGTAGAACAATAGGTTCCGAGCATGATATATTAAGCTCATGTAAGAGATCACGTAGCCACAAGAGTTCACATACCGTGTCCGCCATAGCTCTGTATTCGCCTTCAGCGGATGAACGAGATACAACTTCTTGTTTCCTAGTTTTCCAAGAGATGGGAGAGTCACATAATTGGATGAACCAACCTGTTACAGAAAGACGGATTATAGGACACAAACCCCAATCAAAATCACACCAGGCAGAGAGCTTCAGCGGTGTATTGGCCTTGAGTAGGATGCCTTGTCCCAGATTGTGTTTGAGATATTTGACAACTCTCAAGGCTGCGTTCCAGTGCTGTAACTTTGGAGCTGTCATAAACTGAGACAAAACATGAATCACATAGGATAATTCAGGGCGAGTTACATGATAAGCTAAGAATTTAATCCTAAACTAGTACTGCAGAGAACAGATCAATGTAGCA
>OVBE01016154.1:0-11079 GCA_900406425.1 Iberis pinnata | reverse complement strand
TTTAGTTTTTTTTTTTTTTTTGCTTTTTGTGAGATCATCTCCAATTGCATAATCAATAAACATGTTTTCATTTTTCAATGTCTCTTCCATTTAAGACTTCATTAAATTCACAATCACATGTATTGTTCGTGATATTTTATCATGATTGGTGATTTTTTGCATCTAAGTTTATTTGATTTTACAGATTATAGAAACTTGAATTTATCACATATATTAATGATGGAGAAAGTGATAACTAATCTATTAATTTGAGTTATTTCGGAACATTTTAGATATTTATAACTGATTTCAATCCAAAAACCCGAAATTAAATTAAAAATCCAAAAATATTCAAAAATTTAATTTCAAACTGAACCAAACCCAAAAATAATCAAACTGAATCTAATTAGAAGTCCTAAAATATCCGAACAAATTCGAAAATTCGAATCCGGTAAATCCGGAAGTACCACNAACCAAAGTTTAAGGATAGTTTTTGATTATAATCGACCGGTTAAATCAATTTTGGTAAGTCCGGTTAAGTTGGTTCGGTTTTCTTCACTTCTCGAAAACACTGAAACAATCGTATAGAAGAATTTGTAAATTTCCTCGAGAAGAATTGATCGGAGAGATGAAGAAATCGCCATTACCGGTGCAAAATCTGCACCGTTCCGATAAGAATATCGTTGGGAAAGAAGCATTAGTGAAGCTTTTGAGATGGCATTTTGGTCATGGAGATTTCAGAGGGAAACAATTAGAAGCTATTCAAGCTGTTGTATCTGGTAAAGTGACGACAACACACAACTTCTCTCTTACTCTGAGAAATTAGGATTGATTTTGTTTTTGAAATGATGAGATTAGGAAGGGATTGCTTTTGTTTGATGCCAACTGGAGGAGGAAAATCGATTTGTTATCAAATACCTGCATTAGCTAAACCTGGAATCGTTCTTGTTGTTTCTCCTTTAATTGGTAATCTATTTCTTTCATGGAATGAAGAATCTGTGTGTTTGTTTGATTGGTCTCTTCTAACGTTTTGCTTTGTTTCCTCTTTCATGCTCTTGTGTTTGATTCTTCAGCTTTGATGGTAAGTAGTGCATTGTTCTTTTCTTTTTGAAGTTTTCTAGTTCATTGATTTTGAAGAACCATTCTTTGTTTCTTAAGGAAAATCAAGTAATGGCTCTAAAGGAGAAAGGTATTCCTGCTGAGTATCTCTCATCTACCCAAGCTACTCATGTTAAGAACAAGGTGATCTTGCTTTTAGTGTGTTTCTACTGCCATATGACCTATTACATTGAATGTGTTTCTTGGATGTGCCAAATTATCACTTTTTGTATTGTTGTTTTGTTTAATCTCCTTGAATGTGATTTTTGACTTTGGTTTTTTAGATCCATGAAGACCTTGATTCTGGAAAGCCCTCAGTAAGATTGCTTTATGTTACTCCAGAATTGATTGCGACGAAAGGGTTTATGTTGAAGCTGAGGAAACTTCATTCTAGGGGTTTACTAAACCTTATAGCCATTGACGAGGTAACATTTTGTAACGCCTAAGCTAACAAGAGTAAGAAGGAACGCTTAAGGTGTTGAACCTGAATGTTGGTTTAGTTTTTCTCAGAGTGTTTATGTATATTTCAGGCACATTGCATCTCATCATGGGGCCATGATTTCAGGTTCATTAATTGGTGATTTTTTTCAGCATTTTTCTCCATAGGCGTTTACTATAGTCTTACTTGTTTTGTCATATTACAGGCCTAGTTATCGTCAACTTTCAACCTTGAGAGATTCGTTGGCAGATGTTCCGGTTTTGGCTCTAACTGCTACTGCTGCTCCTAAGTGATTTTCTGTTTCAGTTATAATAGACATGTGCGTAAACTATAGAGCATTTTCTCAACAACAAGATTTTGCAGGGTACAAAAGGATGTTATTGACTCCTTGAGTTTGCGGAATCCTCTAATCCTCAAGTCTTCTTTCAACCGTCCAAATATCTTCTATGAAGGTTTCCCTTTGAGCTATTAATGTGTCTATGCTGTCTTCTTTCTGTAAAAAGCTATGCGCAGCTGGAACTCCAAAAAATTTGATTTTCTTTCTTATCACCTAAATGAGTTTTTGTTTGTGCAGTACGGTACAAAGATCTATTAGATAATGCTTATACTGATTTGTGCAACTTGATCAAGTCATGCGGAAATATATGTGCAATTATCTATTGCCTTGAGCGTACAACTTGTGATGACTTGTCTCTTCATCTATCCAGTACTGGGATCTCTTCTGCTGGTAAAAACTGTCCCTCCTACCCTTATTTCTGCTTCAATATTGAGTAACCGCTGACATGTGATTGTCTTTATGTTTACAGCCTATCATGCAGGACTCAATAGCAAACTAAGGAGTACTGTTTTAGATGATTGGCTATCCTCGAAGAAACAAGTTATTGTTGCCACAGTGGCTTTCGGGTACGAATAACTCTATGAATTAACTTGCATATGGGTTCTGAGTTGATTATGATCATCTCTTTACGTCTTATTATGTTTGGGAGCTCTTGGTGCACTTGCTAATCGCTGTAATGGTTCTTCTACAGAATGGTAAACGAAGATTCTTTCTTATACTATTTATTTTACTTATTTGTGTGCTATAATGAGACTTATGGCTTTCTAGGGTATAGATAAGAAGGATGTTAGAATGGTTTGCCATTTCAACCTTCCAAAATCAATGGAATCTTTCTATCAAGAATCTGGTAGAGCAGGTCGAGATCAATTACCTTCAAGAAGTGTATTATACTATGGTGTAGATGATAGAAAGAAAATGGTAATCTCAATCTGTTTATGACATTCTTTGGCTTCACAACTTTTGTTCTATGTGTAAGTTCTCTAACTTACTCTACCAACTCTTTGTTAGGAATTTCTACTACGGAATTCGAAGAATAAGGATTCGCCATCCTCAAAAAAACCTGTATCTGACTTCGAACAGGTACTTGCTTTCTTGTGTTTTTCAGTTAAAACTTATTCTTACTCATGCTTCATGCATCTAGATTGTGACATACTGTGAAAGTTCTGGATGCCGAAGAAAAAAGATTCTTGAGAGCTTTGGTGAAGAGGTGTGACTTGTATTTTACTGATTTATGAATCAAATCTTTGGAATGTTCCATTAAACTAACCACTAAACTAAAGTTTCTTTTCGCAAACAGTTTACTGCACAGCAATGCAAAAAAACTTGTGATGCATGTAAGCATCCAAATCAAGTTGCTAATTGCTTGGAAGAGCTCATGACTACTGCCTCCAGAAGACACAATTCTTCTCGAATTTTCATCAATAGGTTATTCCTTTTAACCCCAGGTAAAACCCGTAGCGAGGTATATAAACTCTTAACAGAAACTCCATGTCTATTCTTTTGCAAGCTCAGCTCGAACGATAAGACTAATGAGGGACAGTACTCCGAGTTCTGGAATCGTAGTAATGAAGATGAAAGCAGTTCTGAGGAAATATCAGATTCAGATGGTAACTCACTCTAGTTAATGCATATTCAGTCTATAATCATTAAGTCTCTTACACACATTCTGAGTCATCTGCACCACCTAGATGATGCCAAGAGTCTAGCGGGACCTAAACTATCGAAAAGGTTGAAATTAGACGAAAAACTGGCTTTACTAGAGCAGGCTGAGGAAAAGTACAACGAAAAGAATAAACAGGTTGGGTAACAGATTCAATTTACAATCTTTAAAAACAAAGTTTATCATCCTGTTGGAAAGATTTGCAGGTTAAAAAGTCCGAGAAGAATGCAATATCTGAAACACTAAGAGAATCAGGCAAGCAGAGACTCTTGAATAAGCTGACACAAACACTTAAGCTGCTCGATTCCGGTGTAGAAGAGTAAGAATCTCTCACATCGTCTTATCAGTTCTCTAGTTTAAGAAGCTTATGAATTGGAATCTTGAAACCAATGTTTTGCAGGATTGATTCAAAAAAAGCATCTGAGTTTCTTGAAGAAGAATGCTATAGAAAATATAGCAAAGCAGGAAAATCATTTTACATTTCGCAGATAGGTAACACTGTGAGATGGTTAGAAACTGTAAGCAGAGACGAACTAATGGCTCGGCTTAGCTCAGTGGTTAGTTTAGCAAAAGAAGAAGAGTCATTAGTAGTGACTGAACCGGCTGAGAAGATAGAAGAAGAAGATGATAATAGCAGAATTGACATGGCTGATGAACCGAAACAACAGCTAGAGCCGGTGTCGATGGTGAGTCCGATCCGTTCGCCTATAAGGCTTCCACAAATTCAATCATTCTCAGAGTTTGTTAACCGGAGAAAAATGAAGCATAGCATAACAATAGATCAATCTTCTGAAGGTTTTGATGATAAGAAACCAAGAAAGATTATGAAGCTACAATAAAGTCTCTAATATTTGTTTATTGGTCAACAACGTTTTTTTGTGGATTCTTTAATATTCTTTGTAGTTTACTGGACTGTTTTTGTGTTTTGTGCCTTTATTATTTGGGCCCTGGGCCACAACAAACGGGCTTAGTTAGCCCAATTATGATTTAGGAAAGAAAATATGAATAGCAGATTTGATTTCTATCGGTTTCGGTTTGGTTACGCTCGGTTATATATAATTAGCAATTTTATTCTTATGTATTAATTGGTTACTAACCAAATTGATCGAAACCAAAATATCTAAAATAACTGATTGAATATTATATTGTTTTAAAACTAAAACTCTAAATTTACAACTAAGCCAAAAAGTCTTTAACTTTTAGTTTGATTAGATTTTTAACTAATGCAATGTTCATGCATCTTGGTTTAATGGTGATTATATATTTGGTGGATTTTGGATAGTATAAAATTATACCGGAGATTTTTCTTATCATGCAAGGGATGCTTTTCAACCAACATGAAGTAGATTTGAAGCGAAACTTCGTTGTATTCTCTGGGTCTTAACAAGCTTGTCCGACATTTGCTTGTCTGACCTAAACTTGCTTGTTATTGAAGTTTGGTCCGATTATGAAAGCGTAGTTGACATCATTAACCATCCTTCTCTTTGGCCAAAGTACATAAATTTTCAACAAAAGATTTATCGCGTGAAGGAATACTTTGCCTCAGTCTCTTTCCATACGTCATCTCCTTTCGCCAACTCCATAGCAAGAGAAATTGCCAAAAGTGCTAACAAATATTACTTTTTTCAATCTTATCTAGTTTTAAAAAGTCCATCTTAGTTTCATTCACGCATACAGAAAAAAGCTTAAATCTATTTTTTTTTTGTCACATTGATATCTGAATCACAATGGGCCAGCCCAATAACCCAAGCTCCATAAATAGGAGAAAAATCACTTGCTATACGAGCGGCCAGGTTCGATCCTTGGTCTGGCATGCCTAGTAGGTCACTTGCTCCTTGTTCTTAAATCTAATTATAAAAGTGATATTTTATTTTTAATAAATTTGTATCTAATTGTTGTTGTAATTGATATTATTTGCAATCCTATGAATATATATATAAAAAAAAAAAATTCTAACCAATTAAAAATCTAGATGTAAGTGTTCAAAAATGAAAACTTTGATACAAACTTTGTACAAATGTTTATTTTTATTAAACTCACATATGATATATATAACATATACATTATACCCACTAAAGAAAAGATCTACACATTCCTCCAAAACAAAAACCATTAAAAAAACAGAAAAAAAAAAGTCTAAAGATTCTCTTATCCAAAAAAAAGCAAACAGCTTTTCATTTTACTTTTTTCCGTAAAAAACGCCACTGATTTCAAAAACGCACAAACTATTTTGCAACTTGTAAATTTTTTAAATTTTTTAAAAACCTTTTATGAGATACATCTCATGGAGAAACTAGAGACTGATGAATCAACGGCTAAGATTCTAGCGTGATCACTTTCTTGACCATAATCCATCATAGGACGATATTCTAAATCATCATCATGTTCAAATACAAATTCAGGAATCTCTATTTCGTTTCTTCTAACTTGTTCCCAAAGATAATCAACTCTGCTTATGTACTTTAACTTCCCATATAACCTAACGTATCCAATCACCAACACCACAATATCAATTTCACGACGTTGTTTTACAGTTTCTTAAGTGTATAGAGAAACTACTAGAGGTGGGAATTCGGTTTTTTCGGAAAATTCGGTTCGTTTTCTTCGGTTTTCGGTTTTTTCGGTTTTGTTCGCCGAAGTAAATCGAATAGAATTTTGGTTTGAAACTTGGTTTATTTGGTTTGGTTTTTGCTTTTGAAGTTCGGTTTATTCGGTTAAAATTCGGGTAATTTTCTTTTATTTTTTTCGGTTATTTTCGGTTTTTCAGTTATTTAGTTATTTTCAAAAATAAAAATAAAAATAAACCGATCAGTTATCGAACCGAACCGAGAACCGAAATTGAATTTATTGTGCCGATCGGTTTTCTTTACATAGATCGGTTCGGTTCTTAAAATATTCGGTTAAGTTCGGTTCGGAAAATTCAGTTCGGTTTTTTTAGTTTTTGGTTTTGTTCGCTGAACTAAAATAAATAGAATTTCGGTTCGGTTTTTGTTTTTGATGTTCGGTTTATTCGGTTAATTTTCAGTTATTTTCGGCTTTTCAGCTATTTCAAAAAAAATAAATAATAAATAAACCAATCGATTATCGAACCGAGAACCGAATTTGGATATTTTTTTTTGGTGCCCATCGGTTTTTTCTACATAGATCGGTTCAGTTATTGAAATCTTTTGTTCGGTTCGGAAAATTCAGTTCGGTTTATTCGGTTAATTTTCTAATTTTCAATTATTTTTGGTTTTTCAGCTATTTCAACAAAAAAAAAAAACCAATCGGTTATCAAACTGAATCGAGAACCGAATTTGAATATTTTTCTTTGTGCCGGTTCTTAAAATCTTGGTTCGGTCCGGTTTGGAAAATTTGGTTCGGTTTTTTTTTAACAGCTCTAGAAACTACTTACCCGCCGGAGAAGAGAAATCTACCACAAGTAGCAAGGAAGAGACGTGATTGAAGACCTGGATGAAGGAAATAAACCTCCTGAATATTATCTCTAACATTAACCGGAATCGCTTCATAAATCGCTCGTAAAGCTGAGATTCCAGGAAAATTCTCACTTCTCTGTACTCCAGTATGAACATAGAGTACAGCAAATGGTTTTCTCCCTAATCGTGGATAGATCTTCTCTTCTAAATACTTCTTTAACACATCAAGTGATAAAAACCGAGCTGAATTTTTAAAAAATTTGAAATCAGAGATTCAAATGAACAAATCTGAAATAACAAAAGAGGATTATTAATAAAGTACCTGGAAAGAATTTGCCGATTATACGAAGGATCTTACGTCCTCGTTTATCTCTACCATGGATTTTAAAGATCTCTAGCTTCTCGATTAGTTGTTCTTGTTCGATTTCTGAGATTTGAGAACTCATTATTATTATCTCTGTGAAAAAAATGAAGATTGTGATGAACTGATTATCAATTTTAAAAAGAGAAAATAAAATTTGTATTTTATTTGAGAAACGAATATTCTTTAGCATCTTCCTTTTTCTTTAATCATTTTCTATGTGGGTCCTACATACTTAAGCGAATTAATCTTGTCCCTTCGTTTTTTTTACATCTAACGGCTATTAGTTGTTTCCTTTTTCCCGCGCGATATTGAGCGTTACGTTTTATTTTATTATTATTATTATTTTTTTTTATCGTCATAGCCTAGTGTCTAAATAGTTCTCTCCTAACGGAGAGCAGAGCCGGTCTTGAGCCCAAACAGAGCAAGCATCTGTTTGCGGCCCATTTTTCAATTAAAAATTTTTAGTTAAGAAAACGGTCTATTTTTTGAAAAATTGTACAATTTTGACATATTTTTCCATTGTAGATTGCGGTCTTTAGAAAATTTTAAAATCTCAGGACCGGCCCTGACTGAGAACGGCAGAATTTGAACTCTAATTGATGCAATAGATGCAGAAGTGACTACCATTGGGCCACTTGCTTATTTGCAGCGTTACGTTTTTATTATAATATATCATTAATATAATACTATTGGATAAGGTAAGCGTTACTTTCGTTTACTTAACACTAACTAAAGTCCTTAATTAATTATTTTCTTAATCTTTAAATTATTGGTTTTTTTTTTATCTATAGATCTTGATGTTCTTATCTATCCAAATGAATCTTCTTAGAAAAGAAAAAACTTTGTTTTCAAATGGATAATACTAACATAGAAAGAAGCACATGCAAGAAAAAATTATTCACTTTCTTTGTGGCCAAAATTTATTGGCAAAGTTTGTTCATGTACAAAATACATAAATTGATATAAATATTATGTCAAAATAACCTTCAACTTTTAGATTGACACAAAAACACCTCAAATTTTTAATAAACTATTTTAACTTTCAATTAATTTCCTAAAACCATAGACTAAGTCAATTTAAATATGAATTAGTCAATTTTTAATTAGTGTTTATCAGTGTTAAGCGTATGTTAAATTTTATCCATAGAAGGATAGGATTATGGACTAGCAGTGCCGATCGGTAGATCTAAATAACGCCTAAAACGTAATTCAAATTTGATGTCCTAAATTCGATGTACTGAACCACAATATTCAAGTGTTTCTAATAAATTTGATGCTCTGATATTTAAATAAATTTTAGCGTTTAAAACGCTTGCTTTACGAGTTTTAACCCAGGACCATCCCGTGGACTAGAATCACAAAATTACAAAACTTCATCTTCTTCATATCACTCATCTCTAGTGTCAGTGCTGATCTAAATAGCGTCGAAAGCATATTTCAAATTTGATGTCCTAAATACGATACACTTAACCACAATACTAAAATGTTTTTAATAAATTTGATACTATGATATTTATATAAATTTTAACGTTTAAAACGCTTGCTTTACAAGTTTTAACCCAAAACCACCCATGAACTAGAAACACAAAATTACAAAACTTCATCTTCTCTTCTCCATGTCACCTCTCCTACTTGTTTAATTTATTGGGTATAAATCCAAAAAAACTATTAACTTGGGCCCATAATCAGCCCATTATATGCACAAGAATGGGCCTCATTATCTTTTCTTTATCCATTCGAGTCAGCAAGTTATCTAATTCTCACGCCTTACAAGGCAGCCGAGTCAGACTTATCACAAATCTACACATAGCTTACATGCAATTATTAGATTTTATCCGTTACGGACTCAAAACTAAGCTTACGTGGCACTGACTTTGTACGTATAAAAGAGAAACGAAACAGCCTTAAATCATATAAGTAAATTGTGAAGAAGAAGAAGAAATAATGGAAACTGCAGCTTTTAACACTCTTGCACAAACGTATGGATCCTGCTGCAAGTGGCAGTTACCAACCCGAAGAGGTGTTATTGTATCAGATCTTCAAAACTCAAACTTTCGATGGTGAGTAATGATCCACATCTATGGCTGGGCATTTAAACCGACCGAATATGGTTCGGATAATTCGGTTCAATTCGGCAAGTTTTTTTTTTATTTTAGTTCGATTTGGTTCAGTTTGGCTATAATCTTTTTGTTAACTAAATTAACCGAACCAAACTTATTAAAATAAACCAAACAACCGAAAATAACCAAAAAATCTGAAAAAAACTGAAAATTGACAACAAAAATTAACTAGAATAAAGATTTCCGAACCGAAAAAACCAAGTGCCAAACCTACCGAATCGAACTTTTGTTCGGTTTAATTCGGTCAAAAGAAAAAAAATCGAAAACCAAATAAATTGAATGCCTATCCCTATCCAAATCTTTTGATTTTGATGAACTATTGAGTTGTTACACACTCAATAGCATTATTTTTTTTTAAACTAAATTAACCGAACCGAACCGAACTTACTAAAATTAACCGAAAATAACCAAAAAATCCAGAAAAAATCCCAAAAACCCGAAAACAACAACAAAAATTAACTAGAACTAAGATTTTCGAATCGAAAAAAACCGGATTACAAAAATGAAAATCCGAACCGAACAAACCGAATGCCAAACCTAACCGAATCGAACTTTTGTTCGGTTTTAACTCTGTCAAAAGAAAATATCGAAAACCAAATAAACCGAATACCCACACCCTATCCAAATCTTTTGACTTTGATTAACTATTGAGTGTAACATTGCAGGAGGAGAGTAACAACACCTAATAGAGCAAATGTTGCAACAGAAGCAATTAGAGTTCCTACATCAGTACCTGTACGAGTGGCACATGAGCTAGCTCAAGCAGGTTATCGATATCTCGATGTGAGGACACCAGATGAATTCAATATTGGACATCCATCTAGTGCCATCAATGTACCTTATATGTACAGAGTTGGATCAGGTTTCTCTACTAGATTCCTTCCTCTGTTTATAACCACTGAAATTTGATAAAACACTAAGACCAAAAACGTTTCAGGAATGGTCAAGAACCCGAGTTTTCTACGACAAGTCTCCTCCCACTTCCGAAAACACGACGAAATCATCATTGTAAGTTTCTCAATGAGCATATCAAAACGAAAAACATTCTCATTTGATTCTTTCTAACATTCTTTTGAGGCACATATTAAACTATCTTAGGGTTGTGAGAGTGGGGAAATGTCTTTAATGGNTATCTTAGGGTTGTGAGAGTGGGGAAATGTCTTTAATGGCTTCAAGTGAACTTCTTAATGCTGTAAGTATATGTGAACACTTCTACTTATATAGCTTAGAGATAGTATCAGTTAAAGCCATTACCTGATTTAAGGATGTTGTATTTACAGGGCTTCACTGCAGTCACAGATATTGCAGGAGGATATGTTGCTTGGACAGAGAATCACCTGCCGATAGAAGACTGAAAAAACAAACACAGTCATCTACTGTAATTATAAATAACTTCTGTAGATTCTCAATATGTTTCTGTATCTAAATATGAAAAGATCACTGGCTTCACTTCAAGGCAGACCTGAAAAGAGAATAATGTAACAACAACAACAAAATTGTAACCACTCAAAAGATTGGCTTTTTCTTTTATTGACTCACAATGCAAAATAATCATAATGGAAAAAAAAAGTGAGGGTTTAAGACAAATAATCTACAGTTATAACAAGATCCCTCA
Organism: Iberis pinnata; assembly: GCA_900406425.1. Classification (NCBI taxonomy): domain Eukaryota; kingdom Viridiplantae; phylum Streptophyta; class Magnoliopsida; order Brassicales; family Brassicaceae; genus Iberis; species Iberis pinnata. Next base: position 51 of record OVBE01016154.1, on the reverse strand, counting down.
ACCCATCAGACAAAAACTGTACAAAGTAAATTGAGAAGTGAACAGAGAGCT
>OVBE01016153.1:0-11079 GCA_900406425.1 Iberis pinnata | reverse complement strand
TCACTTGGGAGGAAGTCTCATGTTTATCTTTGTATATATTTCAATTTCAATGTTTTATAAATTCTAGTACTTGATTTAATGCATTTTAGTTTTCAATTGGTCTTGGTGTTTTAGGTACCTACGGGATAAGTTTCGGGAGTCTTGCAAAGAGAAGAAAAATGGTATATGGACAAAATGCTCGAGCCGCAACAACATTGGACCGATCCATTTTTAACATTGAATCCATCCAAACTTTCAACATTGGACCGATCCACACCTTCACTCTGTGATCGATCCACTTGCTCGAACCGTAACCGAGCCGTTCTTTGAAGTTTTGATCGAGCCAAGGAGTCCATTCGAACCATTTGGAGTATTAGCAAAATCGAGCCATCACTTCTCCTATACAAGCTTCACCCAATTGCCCACTAACCTTCTTTTACCCCATGGACAAAAGATCACCTCCACCCCATCACTTCTCTTACACACCCACACCCCCATCACACCAATATCTCCTCTTTAATCCTCCTCCACATGCACCATCTTTACTCCTCCACCACAAACACCCACTCACCACCACCTCTTCAAATCACACCATGGTTCTATGTTAAGGGAATATCTCTCACTCTTTCTCTCATTACCTTCACAACCATTCTCTCTAAACACATTTTTCTCTAAGGCATTTTCACTAGAAGCATTTGCTCTCACAAGGATTTTCAACAAGCTCTAAGTACTTGCAAAAATCGGTTTTGTCCCTTATCTTTTTCGATCTTCATCTCTAAACTCTTTTATCGGTTTCAACGTTATTCTTTTTTTTTTTGCAAAAATTGGTTTCGTTCTTTCATAAACGAAAACATTTTTATAGAACCGATTTTAGCTTATAAAAATCGTTTGAACTAAGAGTGATAAGGTAGTGATTGAAACATGAGTTGAACTTGATGATTTCTTAAGCAACTTACATGCCCAATCCGTTTTTGAGAATGTAAATTTGTCACTTGTTGAACTCTTCAAGCGTTTTGAAAGGTACTCACGCACCTTTGTTTTTATGTTATCTTTCCAGGATTAAGGATGTCTCAACCATCGCGAAAAAGAATCCTAAGAAGGCAACGAAGAGAGCAATTATTATCTAGAACTAGAGAGGAGGACCCTACGATTTTTCCAGAGTCTTCACCAAGCGCCCCAATTCTCTCAAGAAGGCAGCATCGTGGACATGAGATTGCTGANAACAAAGAGAGATTCAAGAGCAACACGCTCTTCTTATTGAACAAGCAGAACAAGAAAGAGAGAACCATGGATTCGTCAGCCAACGAACCGTTCAACAACATCAAGAACTTCAACAATATCAGGAAGTCCAGCAACAACAAGAACTCCAGCATCAACAACAAGAAGCACCGGATGCATACCAGGGATACTATGACATGAAGGATGAGTACCTCCCTTGAGAATCCTTCATACCTTTTCGAGGTCCATCCCAATTCCACCCTTCAATGTATGATCCGCTTGTTGTGCTTTGAGTTCTGATCACTAAGTTTGATTGTTGCTTCTGTTTGTTGTTTATGTTTAAAATGTGTTTATGCTTTTTCACTATCTGTCCTGCCTTGAGTCCAATTCTGAATTTGGTTTACACAGAGACTGTGTAATTCAGGTATGGGGGAGGATTCGGGGGACCTGCTATTAATGAAAATTTCCTTGTTTGTTCCTTTTTCTCCATTTTGCATAGCATAGAATCTATTAGCATTTAAAAACCATAAAAATTTTGAAAAATTTTCGAAAATCATTCTTCAAAAACATGTGTCACTGTAGTTGCATTTCATGTAGTTTCATATAGGATGTTGCATTTCATGTAGTTTCATATGCATAGGTAACTAGGAAGATGATAACCTTGTAAGTATGTTGTTATCTTAGAAAATGTTAGTGCCCTGGTTATTAGTTGTCTAATGCATCCTGAAATTGTCTGAAGTAAAACTGCACCTTGCTTGGAATGTGAACTTGCATGATCATTTGTCTCCTGAAGCATGCTATGATTTGAAGTTTGTTCTTATCTATTAGAACTTGAATTTCAATGTTTAATTATCATGTATGTGTGTTGAATATGAACTCATGGATAGCATATACATATTTGGGTTATCTTCTACCTTTTACCACTTTTGTTAACCCAAGTAGAATTCCCACCCTTGAACCTTGCCTTCTTTCAAACTCTTACTTTACTACTGAGTGGCTGGACTTTTATGGAATGAGCTTGACAGAACATGTTAGGCTCGAACTGACAGGAATAGGGTCTCATGTAGTTCTAGTCCATGATTTTTGGACTAGATAGGACTAGGTGAGATTCAATTTTGGATGTTGGTTTGGGTGGAAATGAATGAAAGGGTATTGTTAGTTGATAAAAAGAAAATGTTAAGAAAATGCCTTTGGAGATGAAATGAAAAAAAAATCAGAAAATGCTAGTAGAAAGTTTGGGGGAACAATGGTATGCAAAAGAAGTATGGCTAGTGCAGAATAAGAGGACGTATATGACAATGAATTCAAAAGGGCAAAACCCAAAAGATAGTTTAAGTGAAAAGGTCAAAGGCCATAAGTGTTTAAGCAAATAAGTTCATGAAACAGCTAGCAGCATCTAAGAAAGAAATCTCTCATAAGTGTAACAAGGAAAAGATGAAAAATGGGAATTTGAATGGGTATGCTCATTTTGAGTTTCAAAAGGGTAGACTTAGGACTCTTTACTGGGTAGAATCATAAAACTTAGGTTTCATTAGCATTGGGTAGATGGGGTTCTATTTCTGTATGCATCTAAGTGTTCCTACCTTTAGCCTTCTGCTAAAGCTCATTCCCTTTTGAGAGAATCCTTGTTCAGAATTATTAACCATTGCATAAAGGGGTCATCTTTACTCCTTAACATGTCCTTGACCAAATGAGTTCATTGAAGGCACATGACTTGATCCATGGTTCCTGATTAATGAATGTTAAAGGAGCAAACGAATTTGAATGCATTGTGGAAGTTGGAATTGGTCTATGATGAACTGTGATGAGTATGGCTAAATTTTTTAAGTAGAATGAGCTTAAGACTGCATTCTAGAACTAGTAACCATGACATTAATATTACATGCGTTAGCAGCATGTTTTGGTTCCGAGTTCCCACTTTTAAACCTCACTCCTAGACTTCTGAATTATTTGCTTGAGGGCAAGCAAAGATTTAGTTTGAGGGAGTTGATGACTCTGAATTTTCATGTTTTTTAGAAGTCATTTAACATCAATTTTGAGGTCTTTAGGCGTGCATACATCACATTTATAGTTTTTTCAGTAAGTTTGTGATTTTTAGGACTTTTGCATTAGAATTCGCATATGCACGCATTTTGGATTTTTTTCAAGACTTTCAGGAGTTTTCAGGAAGGTTTTTTGAGAATTCAGAAAAGGAGCAGAAAATGTGGAATGGACCAGCACAAGACCTGGATCGATTCCAGGACTTAGATTGGATCGATCTCAAGACACATCTGGATCGATCTCAAGACACATCTAGATCGATCTCAGCCCAAGACTGGATCGATCTCAAGACACACCTAGATCGATATCAGCCCAAGCCTGGATCGATCTCAAGCCAAAGACTAGATCGATCTCAAACCGAAGACTGGATCGATCTCAGCTTCAGAACTAGATCGATCCCAGATCGATCTCACCATCAGCCTGGATCTATCACTGGACCGATCCATACTCAACCTTTGGATCGATCCCACTTCAACCCTAGATCGATCCCGCCTTAACCTCTGGATTGATCCCACACTCAGCTCCGGATCGATCTCACTTCAGCACGGATTAATCACGCATCAGCTCGAGCTCCGACCCGACCAACTCAAATCCGGAATGGGCCTGACCCAAGACCCATGCCAATGATTAGTTTTGGTCTTTAGTGCGATTTAGGGAATTTCTCAGAACACTATTAAAGCCCTACAGCGCCTCCTTTTTACCAAGTCTTGTTTTTGCTTCCCTTTTAGGTTTTTGTCTTAGGTTTTTATTTCCTTTGTTGTTCTTGGTGTTCTTGGTGTAAAAACCAAGAATCTTTTAAGTTGATGTTAATCTACTGTTTTCTTTTACTTTCTTACTTAGTTTTAGGTTGTTATTTATCTGGTGCATATTGATCTTCTGTTTTTGCTTTTAATCTTCTGTTCTAAGCTTTGATCATTTTCTGGGTTTGTTACTGTTCCATTGCTGTTCTTGCTTTTATGGGTTTGAGTTATTATTGTTCTTGATGTTCTTCAACTGTTTAACCTTTCATCATCATGTTTAGCTTTGAAGTTATGATTTATGTTTTTCCTGTTTTCATTTCCATGAGTAGTAAGTAGTTTCCTAAAGTTCCTGAGGATGGGGTAGACTAGGGTTGATGTCCTGATCTCACCTTAAGCACCTAAACTTTTTTAAATATACATTCCTTCTATTTCATTATACTTAATGCTGGTTTCTTTTACGCCAATCAAAATATGATCTTGGACATTCCAGCGCCCGAAAAGCGTTCAATGGAATGTCTGATCATGATGATTTCGGAGATTAGATCATCCTTACGCAACGCCTTAGATGCTTAGGATATGCATCTCAGCCTAAGGGGTTGGATGACTAGGGGATTTTTGGCTTTGGTAGGTTGGTTCTTAATGCCTTCTAAGTAGTCTACCGTTAACGGGAGTTAGGTCTGGTGATTGCTTAGGTTGATTCCATTTATCAAGGGATTGGACTTGGTTACTTTTGAACCTATCGTCTAGGGATAGCTCATTGTTGTTTGAGGTATGTTATGTGCTTAGGTGGATTGGGATGGATCTCTGGTTGGTTACCCTTTGTCCTCAAGAACTGCTTTACACTTGATTGCACTTTTACCTTCTCTGCTTTTTCCCATGTTTTTACCTTTTAGTATTTTTAGCTTTTTATGCATTTTGTTCTGTTTATGCTTTTTAGTTCCAACATGTTTCACTTCACTTAGGACCTGTTAGAAAACCACCCATTTTTAATGTTTAGCTTGACTTAGAAGCATCCATTGCAATATTGATTGCTAGTGCACACTCATTTGGATTGACACATCATCTATACTATAACGATGGGGAATTGATCTCCTTGGGACCTGAAAAATCCTACTATCAGCTACTATTACACTCGGATGAGGATTTATGGGCTAAGGTGTTAAAGAGTAAGTACAAGCTAACAACAAGACATGAAGAGACTTAGCTAGTGGCCAAAGGGACATGGTCTCCGACTTGGCGTAGTGTAGCAAGAAACTTTTGTGATGTTGTTCTTCCAGGTACTCATTGGGCTATATGAGATGGTGAGAGCATCCTCCTTTGGTTGGATAAGTGGTTGTGTGATCGATCGTTAGTTGAGTGGGCTACAAAGCCGATACCGGACTCAACGCTACAAGCCAAGATTAGCGATTTATGGGCGCATGGCAGAGGCTGGAAGATGGAGGATATAATAAGCTTTGTTTCAGAGTTTGTGACACTTCGATTGGCTCATGTGGTGCTAGATAAAGTTACTGGCGCTAAAGACTCTTTGTTATAGAGTGGTATGGCAGATGGTAGATTCTCCGTGAAGACCGCTTATGAGTTTACAGCTCAAAGGTTTTAACCTGAACAGAACTCTGAGCTTTTATTCAAGCTGTTCTGGCGAGCTGTAGTACCAGAAAGAGTGAAGCTATTTCTATGGCTTGTGGGAAATCAGGCGATAATGATCAATTCAGAACGATATCGACGCCATCTAACTAACTCGAAAACATGTGATATTTGTAGGGGAGCGAATGAGACTATTATAGACGTGCTCCGCGTTTGTCCAGCCATTAAAGAGATTTGGAATCGATTGTTACCAGTCTCTCGGCATAACCTATTTTTCAACCAATCAATTTTGGAATGGTTGTACACTAACCTTAGCGATACATCGTCGACTCAAGCCTACTCTTGGCCACGTTTGCTTGGTTTGACGATGTGATGGGGCTGGAAATGGAGGTGTTTGAATGTGTTTGGTTCACCATTAAGATGGAGAGATAGAACAAGGTTCCTTCGAGACCTTTCTAAGTAAGTTACGAAAGGTTTTGTTGATATGGGTGCTCAAGGACTGACCAAACCAGCGATAGTTGAGAAGAATATATCGTGTAAAAGGAAAGCTTGCGGTTGGTTCAAATTAAAAGTTGATGGAGCCTCAAGAGGAAATCCAGGAAGAGCAGCAGCTGGCGAAGTTTTACGGAACCATGAAGGAGCTTGGTTTTGCACTCAATATAGGGATATGTATAGCATCTCTCGCAGAACTATGGAGTGTGTATTATAGACTCTTTATTGCATGGGAACATCGAGCGAGATTTTTCGAGTTAGAGGTGGATTCCGAACTGGTCGTTGGGTTCTTACGGGATGGAGTTGATAACTCCCATCCGCTATCATTTCTGGTACGACTGTGCCATGGCTTCATTGAAAAGGACTGGCATGTCCGAGTTGTACATATCTATAGAGAAACGAATAATCTAGCTGATGGTTTAACTAATTTAGCATTTTCTTTATCATTGGGTTTCCATGTTTTTGATGAGGTTTTGGTTAATGTAGAACCAATTCTTTTAGATGACAGTAGGGGTCTCGCTAGACAGCGTCTAGTTCTTGTTTAGATGATATACTTTTTTATTTTTTAATGCATTGATAGGAGANTTAAAAAAAAAAAAAAAAAAAGACAAAGCAAACCCCCTCTAAATTTTACAGAGACAATTAAAATATTGGTTTGAAGATTGAACATATTTTTAAAATACTTTGTTCCATGCTCCATTAGCAAAACTTAATTAGATGAAGCTACTCAAGAACAGAGTAAGCTGATATCTTTCTTTCTTTTTCTGTCAACTAGTGAGCTGAATTTTAAGTGGAACCTAATGAAAGACTAAACTTACCGTTAAAAGGTTTAGTTTCTTAGAATCAAGCATTAAAAGCAAAACAACTCTGAGTTTTACAGATTGAACATGTTATTATTATACAGTGAAGATGACAACAATTTTTGTTTTTGTTTTATCCTTAGAGATGAATGTTAAAAAAAAATAAAAGGAGATTTTTCTTGTAAGGTAGATATGATTTCTTCTTTTCTTCTTCTTTCATGGCTTTGTTCCTCATGTAAAACTTCTCAAGCGCAGACGCTTTCTTATTCTTCTTTTTCGATGACTTGTCTTCTTCTCTGTTTGTTGCATTCGGATTTATCAAACTAATCGATTGTTTCCCTTCGCTGTTACTTCTCTTCAACAAATCCTTAATTCTCCACCGTTGCGATGATCCTGTCGATTTGCTCTTTCTCCATCCTCCAATTACTGATTTCTCCGGCGTCCTTGGACATTGGATCTCCCTCGAGATTCCGTTTAACTCGTTCTCCTCCTCCTCTTCTTCATCTGACGACGACGATGATGAATACGACGGATCTTCGTTATCATGGAGGAACAGATCTCTTAGTCGAGGCTTAACGTCTGATTTCACGGCGGAGGTTTTAGTGATGAGAATCTGATCGAAAATTGGAAACACTAAATCGCAATCTCCGGAAGAAGACCACACTGCCTCGCAATTTGAATTTAGATTGACGAATTCAAACTCATCGTCACAGTGATCATCCTTGGAAAGTTCAAGTCGAACTCGCTCGGCGGTCTCGGCGATTTGATCACCGGTGTAACTGCTAAAGCTAAGACAAAACGACGCCGTGATGTCATGTTCGTTCTCCATGGTTCTCTCTTTCAGTTGAAAAGCAACAAGAGACTGAAGCTTCTCTGAAATGGCGGTTTGTCTTCGTATAAATTGTTGATTTGTTGTAATTTGTATGAAGCAGAGTCTAAAAGCTTTATAGAAGCTAAATTGGATTCAAAAGTTTAGGTGGGGATTATATATATATTTATTAATTAGTTGACAATGAGATGTTACCTCATCATAATATGTATATATGTATGCATCTTCATAAAAGAAAACAATTAATCGAATAACATATGGTAACATAAGAAAATAATTATGTGAGTTATTAGTAGTAATCATATTACTACTAATCGAACAACAAATGATATAATATAAGAAAATATAAAATTGATGTTTCACAAGCCACAAGCCCTTTCACCGTGATTCCCGGATTCGTCGGCGAATTTTAGAGCCAGTGAACTTATTTAGAAGCTTCTCTCTCCTTTTATCTTCTCGGTTCTTCTTCTTCCCTCTCTTTTGACTTAACTGTGACTTTGGTTTGTGGGTTTAGCTACTTCTCGATGGTGGCATCAGCCAGATCTATCGTAACGAGTGAGTTTGAAAGTCGGCGAGGAAGACAAAGAGGAAAGACCTCGAGGTATGGCTCTGTTGCTTCACCGGAGATGAGTGAGGCNTGGCTCCAGCGTTCGGTGTAGAAACCATCGTCACTTTGGGTTGCCTCTAAACCAAGATCAACGGTGGCTCAGTCGTTCCTGTCCCATGTTGGAAAGCTAGCTTCCTTTTTTTCCGTCACATTTGTAGTGATTCAAGGCCCAACCTTTCTCCCTGCCTAGAAATCAAGCTCGCGTGTGGGCGGAGGTGCAGCTTCGTCTCGGTCTCCGCCGTTGGATCGCTGAAGTGGCAGATCTGGCAAATCTACAGGTTCCGACGGCTAGTGTACCATATGAGGTTTTCTCAATCTGTTTAGATTTTTTTTGTCATTTTTTGGGTCCAAATCCAATTTGTTGGGCTTAGGAAGCTCACCCAAAATTATTAGTTTGAGTTAGAAATTTTACTAAGTTTGTAATTAGGTTGAATTTTGTAACTGATCTATATTTGAAATTAATAAGATAAAGCTTTTATTTAAAAAAAATTACTAAATTTTTGAAATTAACTAACTGAAAATATATATATATATATACTCTGACAAAATTATAAGTACTAGTAACACTTTGGTATAAAACCTTATCATCAACCGCGTAATTATAAAGACTGAATGGTAATCTGCAGAATGGTAAAGTCGCGTTTTAAACATAACTTGCAGGCTTAAACGTCTTTAAATTTTGTGTCCTATATTTTTCATATTGTTTTAAAACGCAAATGTCTAAACAAAGTTGTCGTAGATTAATAGTTACCACACATCTACAAAAATTGTCAGGTTGGTCCAAGTTAGAGATCGACTCTTTTTAAGTGCGAATTACTAAAACATTTCATTTATAAAATTGTACCACGTTTTAGGTTTATTACAAAATTTCGTGAGCAAACTATTCAACGGTATTACTCATCTTCACCTTGAAGATGAGAATAGATTAAATGTTTCGAACTCTAACTCTTTTTAGTTTATCCCAAAAAGAAAAATCCAATCGCACTATTTTTTTCATTTTGCAATTTTCATTCCACAAATTTTAAATGTCTTTCACAATTATGTAATGATTCCAATCGAGTCCGATTTTCTCTAAGAAAATATTGTTTGAACAAAGTTTAGACATCGTTTATTTTGAAGTCCAACGATTATACGTAATTGCTGACGAATGATACTTAAAGTCCAACGTTTTGTTTCAATGATAATTTCTTCTCGAAAAGGAAGGTTCAGTTGCTTCAATTGCTTAATCTACTGACATTTTGCCTCTCGTCCCAACAAAGTGGGCTTTATCAAATCAAATAGATTCGTTTACAATTGTATATAGATATTTGTGTACGATATAATCTCTTATTATTAATTGCCTTAATGAATCTTAAGTGTGAAGCTAAGGACATTTTTTTGTATGTATTGACTTTTAAAATCAAATCAACTATTTGAGTTGTGTTTCTCACTTAGAACGATCTCTATTACTTATTCTAGTTTCTAACAACTGTCTCTTTATTTGGTTTTAATGTTAAGATCTAACAACTGTTTTGTTCTTGCAGTACCATACATTTTGCAATTTACATGTCTTTATCAATATATATTAATCAATTGTTACTTGCAGAATAATCTTCATTAAATTATGAATTTAAAGATTATACATTACAGAAAATTCTCTTACCGACAAACCAAGTTATAAATGTTTATCTTTTTTTAAAAAAATGGTATTAATTATGATAACGATATTAACGTATCCTTCTTAGATGAGCTCCGTTTACTTAGAAACAAATTTCTTTGTTCTTTCTTTGATTTCACGTAACACATTTTATCAAACGGATGTGTTGATTTGAAGAATCGTTTTCGTGCTATAAATGAAAGTGATTGAACCCGTTACCTGCGGAAAGACTTTAATTTTATTTTTAAAAAATTAGAACATGATCATTTTGGTATTACCAATTGGTTGCAACAAATCATCTTGGTGTGAAAATTAATTTCTCTAAATATTGCGTATTTGAACATATTTGGAACACCAAAACAAGAAAGATAGATAAGTATATGTGTTTAAAAAAAAGAAGCAAGACTCTTCCCAGGGCGAATGCACAAGAAACTTTTGATGGGTGCACAATATATCTAGTTTTGAAAGTATACAAACAACTATAGTTAATTGAATAAACAAAAAAAAAAAAATATATGGGAAAAACTTGTGAAAACCGTAAAAATTAAGTGGGTGCAAGTGCATCTATAGTCACTCAAGTGGATTTGTCATTGACTCTTCTAAATTCATTTATCTAGGCAAAATCCTAAATCCACTTTCACTAGCGGGGGATCGGCCGTCGGCATGGGTTCCATCTCGTGTCTGTCTGCAGTGTTTTTTTCTTTCAGCTAGGATGGTGGTTGGTTACTATTACGATGTGGTTCAGGTTCTTTTGTGATATGTCTCTCCTTGGTTTCGTTTATTCTAGGAACGTGGTGATGTGGCTCGGCGTCTCCGATGGATTTGAGCGTAGTTCCAATGGGCTTTCGGCTGCCCAGTCTCCTGAGCAACGTTTCTGATGACTCTGAATTTTCACGGTTTTTACTTATCAATTAGCATCGGTTTTGAGGTCTAAAAGCGTGCATACATCATATTTATAGTTGTTTTCACTAACTTTAGTGTTTTTAGGACTTTTGCATTAGAATTNCACTCAACACTCAGCACTCAGCACTCAGCACTCAACACTCAGCACTCAGCACTCAGCACTTAGCACTCAGCACTTAGCACTCAACACTCAACACTCAGCACTCAACACTCAGCACTCTGCACTTAGCATTCAGCACTCAACATTGGAA